>CM076575.1:1095141738-1095321836 GCA_034641835.2 Pinus albicaulis | reverse complement strand
ATAGCAAGAAATCCTCCTCATCTGGAAAGAAACCTAGCTCCACCACCTCTGCCCCTTCCACCAGCAATAGCTTCGCCTTACTTGCTCAGTCTGATCCCAAGGACGACTCCACCCCTGCCTCTTTAAGCCATGCTCGCGCTTCTGCCACCCCCCCAAATCAACCCAATCCCGCATCCTCTGCGCCTGATCTTCCAAAGTCGCACTCTGCTGATAGGCCAGAACCCAATCCCTCCCTCAAGAAAAAACAGGTGACTTGGGACCCTAACCTTATGGATATGGAAGGGCACACCTCTAATACTAATCAGGATAACAAAGATCTTCTGGAGAATGCTCAGACAATTTAAATGGATGAAGACTCTGAAAGCTTCGACCTCGGAGAACTGGACCTAATCGGCCTAGAAGATGCTTGCAGAAGGAAAGAATTCGACAAGATCAACCCTAGGCAGATAGAATCTCTAAAGGCAGCACTCACCAAATTTCAACAGCACAAGAAGTTGGGTATTCAACCAGGCAGTCGTTGGGATAGTCTGAAAGTGATGAAGGAAACCAAGAAAAGAGGAAGAAAACCCGATTGGCAGCGTACCATCGCCCTCGAGGAGATACTGGTGGATTCAGGGCAATATCCCAAGCTAACTAGGTTCTTCAAACCCCTAGCAAATAGTTCCCCATGAAATTAATCTCATGGAATGTAAGAGGGCTTAATGGTCCAGGGAAATACAGAATGATAAAGAACATGATCCAGAAAGAGAAGCCCCATTTACTCTTTCTTCAGGAAACTAAGTGCAATAGTCAAACGCTGGGCTCAATCCTATCTAAATCATGGCCTGGTAGCAAATCAGTCACTGTGGACACCTTTGGCTTCTCGGGCGGGCTTGAAATTTCCTGGGAAACTCAGTCACTGCAAGTTAATGACTTCCATGCATCCCAAAATCTCATCCAGGCTACCTTCCACCCAATAGGTACCAACATACATGGGAATCTGTCTAATGTTTATTTTCCTCAAGACCAGGCAAGCAAGATTGCGCTTTTAAACACTTTGGAGCATCTCAACTCCAACAGATCCCATCCCCTTTGGATCTTAGGCGGAGATTTTAATATGATCACTCAGATGGTTGAAAAATCTGGGGGTAGGTCTAGACTTGATCAGGACAGCTCACATTTCAAAGCTTTTATCAACAACAACTGGCTCATTGATATACCTTTCTGCAATGGAATGTTCACCTGGAACAATCGTAGAATAGGAAGGCAACAAATAAACTCTAAATTGGATCGATTCCTCTTGTCGGACAATGCCATTCATGTGGGGGGGAGATATCACTGGGTCAATACTTCCTGTTTCGGGCTCTGACCACTGGCCCATCATGCTCCAATGGAAAAACATAGGATCTCATCCCAAAAGACCGTTTAGATTTGAAGCCTTATGTCTTTCTCATCCTTCCTTCAGAGACTTGGTTCATGCTGCCTAGAAAAGCTATTTTCCGCCCAAAGGATCCAAAATGTTCCAGTTTCAGCAGAAGCTTAAGTTTCTCAAAGGACACATCAAAACTTGGAATCAAAACATCTTTGGAAACATCTTTATGGAGAAAAAGATCCTTGAGCAGAAGATGAAGGACGTGCAACAAGAAATCATCACTTCGAGGAGGTCCGAGTCTCTCGCCTCCATGGAGCTTGACCTTCAGAGAAAACTGGAGGATAGATACAAACAAGAGGAAATCCTCTGGCGACAGAAATCTAGAATCCGTTGGCTGAAGGAGGGTGAAAGAAACACCAAATTCTTTCACAGCTCAACCATTCAACGAAGAATGCAGAATTGAATAAGCCACCTCACTAACCAGCAAGGGGAGCGAATGGAGAGGCATGAGGACATGGAAAAATAACTGGTTGACTATTTCCAGGGTATTCAGTAGGAACAGCAGGTAAACAGACAGCCAGCTATTGACCAAATCAAGCAGCTTATACCCAAATTGATTACAGCCGAGCATAATCAAATGCTTCTCCGTCCAATCTCTCCACAAGAAGTGGACACCGCTATGGCCCAGCTCAAGGACGGCAAGGCCCCAGGCCTGGACGGATTCACTGCTAATTTCTTCCACCATTTCTGGGAGCTTATTAAAGATGAGGTTTGGCAACTTGTTAAAGAATCGCGAACAATGCATTGGATCCTGCCCTCCCTCAATACCACCTTTGTTGCACTGGTACCAAAAGAGGAGCAACCCAGCAAGCCAGAAAAATTCAGACCCATTTCCCTTTGCAATGTTACTTACAAAGTCATCTCCAAAGTCATTGCCAATAGGCTCAAACCGCTTCTTATTTCGCCAGAACAAACAGGATATGTTGAGGGGCGTCAAATCCTTGATGGTATAATTCTAAATCATGAAATTATACATTCTCTAAAAGTCTGCAAGAAGCGAGGTATGCTCCTCAAAATCGACCTTTCCAAAGCTTTTGATAAACTGAATTGGAGTTATATTCAGCAAATTTTAAGCGCTTTTGGTTTTGATTGCATGTGGATCCGTTGGATTATGAGCCTCATCAGCTCTTCCTCTCTCTCTATTCTTATCAATAGGATCCCTTCCTCCCTCATCCACCCTTCCTGAGGAATCAGGCAAGGGGACCCCCTCTCTCCCTTCCTCTTTGTGCTCATGGCTGAGGGTCTCAGCAGACTTATTCACAACGAAGTTTGCAATAGTCGTTTGCGTGGAATTTCTCTTCATGGAGCCCCTATCACTTCTCATCAATAATTTTTGGATGATAATATGCTCGTTGGCCATCCCTCTATCCAAGAAGCCCGTTCGTTTAAAGCCATTCTCAACCTCTTTTCTCAAGCCTCTGGATTAACCATTAATGACTCTAAATCTCAGATTTTTTTCTTCAATACTCCCCCTCTTTCCCAAGCCAATATTGCTCGTATTCTAGGATTCTCGATGGCTTCTCTCCCTGACAAATATCTTGGAGCGCCTCTCATTGACTCAGCTATCAGGCATTCCTCTTGGAATCAGCTCCTTGAAAAATTGGAATCTAGGTTATCTTCTTGGACCTTCAGAGCTCTTAATATGGTCAGCAGACTCACTCTTATTAAAGCGGTGTTACAGTCTATGCCACTTTATCTGTTTTCTGTTCTTAGAGCCCCGAAATGGGTTCTAAAACAGATCAAAACTCTTCAAAGTCACTTACTTTGGGGCTCCTCTGGTCAAAATCGCAAATGGGCTTTGGTAAATTGGAACACAGTTTGTACCCCCAAAGAAGCAGGTGGTCTTGGTTTAAGAAATCCCTTGCACAACAATGAGGTCATGGTAGCTCGTGTTTGGTGGAAATGGATTTCTAATCCCTACACTCCCTGGGCCAAACTTTGGACTGAAAAATACGCCAACAATAGATCAGCTGCAGACTTAATAAGACTGGCTCCTACACAATCTGGTTCTTTAGTGTGGAATGCAGCCAAGCAGAACTATGCGCTCATACAGCAACATAGGTTTTGGGAAATCCGCAATGGAAAATCAGCGCAATTCTGGTTAGACTCTTGGCAACAAGAGTCCATTCTTCTGGAAAAGTACCCGCAAATCAACTTAGAAGACCCCAGAGAAGATCTTGATGACAAAATTTGTAAGCATTGGATGGCCTCCGACAGTAATGGCTTCAGGCAGTGGAAGCCCTCTCATCTCATCATGCCTCACGCTCAAAGCTCTGAGGTGGACGCTCTCAACAAGGAGTTGCAACGGAGGCAAATCAGAAGCTCTGATGACCCCGACATTCTCAGGTGGGGACACACAACTAAAGGAATGTTCTCAACAAAGGAAGCCTACTCTCTGATGTACCCCTCCCCTCTTCCTCGGGATACTCTCTGGCAGATGATTTGGAACCCCATTGCCTGGCCCAAGGTCTCAATATTTCTATGGCTCCTAAGCCATAGACGCATCCTCACATGGGATAACCTGGTCAAAAGAGGTTTCATAGGCCCTTATTTATGCCCTAACTGCAATCAAAGTGCTGAAACCATTCAACATCTCATGCTGCTCTGCCCTCTAGCCAACTCCTTATGGGAAAAGTGTAGTTTCCGATGTCAGAAGAACAAACCCTCTAGTGATATCACTTCTATCTTGCGCAACTGGCCCAAACTTCCTTATCACTCTGCACTCCTCAACGCTCTCTGGAAGCTCCTTCCTGGACTGATCTTCTGGACCCTGTGGAAAGAACGAAATAAGCGTATTTTCAAAAATCAAACTTCTACCCTAGACACTTTATGGAGTTCCTTCATCAGCAATCTACAGGAATCTTTAGCTCTCCATTCCTGGCAAGAAGAGGACTATCCAAAACAACCCAGAGAAATCTTCGTCTAGCAAAACTGGAATCTCAACTTGGCGTTCACTCCAAAGATCAGAAACAAGGTGGCCTCAGACT
The DNA here is from genome assembly GCA_034641835.2 of Pinus albicaulis. Classification (NCBI taxonomy): domain Eukaryota; kingdom Viridiplantae; phylum Streptophyta; class Pinopsida; order Pinales; family Pinaceae; genus Pinus; species Pinus albicaulis. The sequence goes on along the minus strand of CM076575.1, from coordinate 1,095,317,438 downwards.
CGCCTTTGCATTGGACTCCTCCCCCCCTTGGAGTTTTTAAATTAAATTTTGATGGGGCTTCTAGAGGAAATCCTGGACAAGCAGGTTTTGGTGGAATCTTCAGAAACTCAAAGGGAGAAATTTAGAGCCTCTATTACAGTTCCATTGGATGGGACACTAATAATTCAGCTGAACTTGAACGCCTCTGGCAAGGCCTCAGTCTCACTCTTCATCACAACTTCTTTCCTATCATCATAGAAGGAGATTCTCAAATACTTATCAACATGGTTAATCAGCTTCTCTGGGGAGCCAATCCATCCAAAGTGGCTCACAGTTGGCGTTTGGCTGCTCAAATTGACAGGATTAGCAACTGGCTTCAAAGAAACAGGGCGGTTTCCTTCACCCATGTTAAACGTGAAGGTAATAAAGTCGCTGATCTCCTGGCCAATTTCAGAACTGATAGAAATAGCACGCTCACTCATGGCCCCATTTCTATCATCCATGAAGGAGACATGCTTCAGAATTGCACAATGCTGGTGCACAAGGATAGTCCTTCTCCGGATGCAGATGTGGTGGCAGACTGATGGGACTTAGGCCCCTGTGCAGCTCCCAACGGAGCTCGCATGGGATGCCCACATGGCCTCCTGCGTCAACCTTAATTACGTTATTAATATGCCTCGGGCTATCAATCTGTCGCTTAACTGCTCTCCGATGCCTCTGTATATGGCGGTTCTTCTGATCTCTGTTCTCACTATGGAACGCGAGCATGATAGTAGCAGCTGTGGGAGAGCTCTGACTCCCCTCCATAATGAATGCCCTCCTGGCTTTGCCGACTCTAGCATTAAAACTCAAACTGGGCATCGTTGTTGTCTTCTGGCCTGCTTGGAGATGCTCCCTGGATTTCACTTCTCCAATAGCCCCTTCCGCAGTGTTATTTCTCGGCCTGGCGTCTCTGTCAAGCTCCTTGAAGGTTCATTCATTCCTGCTGGTGTTCAATTGGCTCCCCTTGGTCGTCGTCCCCCCGCTCTCAGGGCCTCTGTTTCTTCTGACGTCTCACCTTTCTCGCGCCACCTTCGCCCTACTCTCTTCTCCATGCCTCGTCTCCGACCGCGGATGCGCTGTCGGCGTGGAATCAGCTGGGGTCAGGCCTCCATTAATCCTCCCTTGCCCTCCTCTGATTCGGGTTCCTCTTCTGCCAGTGACGAGCCTGAACCTCCTCCTGTTTCGCGCAGAGGCAGAGGCAGGGGTCGAGGGCGCATTCAAGATCCCAGCCATGCTGGCCCTTCTGCTCGTTCTACTAATTCTAGCCCTCCTGGAAGAGTGCATTCGGGGTTCACTATAAGGAAAACTTCTCAGCATGCAGAGCTTTGTTTTCATTGTACCTCTGTTAATTCCATTATAACTGCCTTCATTACTGTCTCCCTTCGCGAGGAAATTCCTCATCAGGCCCCTGACCGCCCTGCTTCTCCCTCGTCTCCTCGCGCCCCTTGCTCCACTGGCAGAGAGAGTCTCCCGGATTCCTCCAGTCTCCCATCTCAAGCTGGGCTGAATAATGATGCTGAGGACCCGGGCCTGAAGGATGGCAGCCAAGCTGGCATGGCTGACAACAGTAATGACTACGAGTATGGTTGCAAGATTGTTGAGGAGCCAATGTCTCCAGAGCATGAAGGGTGAGCTGATGTGCGCAGTCTACATTTTCTCCAGGGTTCTTTGCTCAATCACTGTTGGAGCTTTTTTGTTTTTTTGTTTTAGAGCACAGCTGGAATGGCTGATAGATGTTTTCAATTTATATATTTCTGTCTCTATGGTTTGTATAAATTCAAGGCCGGTTTCCCTATCATGGGCAGCCCAGACTATGATGTTAACAGGATCGGTTTCCCACTATGGGCGATCCAGACTTTTTTTGAACAGCATGCTTATCAACCCCAGCTGTCTGGCTTTCACAGCAGACGCTGAGGCAGTCTTGTACTAGTACTCTTTACACTTAATAGAATTAGTCTCACTTAGAAAAAAAAAAAAATTATTTCTAAAATTTTAATTGTAATTGTAATATTTAATTTATTATGAAATAATTATAATTGTAATTTTAATTGTAATTGTATATATGACAAATTGTGAAATTGTAATTTTAATTCTAATTGTATGTAAAATTCTAAAATTGTAATTGTATTTGTAATTGTAATTTTAATTGTAATTGTATGCGAAATATTTGTAAATTTATAATTGTAATTGTAATTGCAATTCTAATTGTATATAAAATATTTGTAAAATTTTAATTGTATTACTCTGAAATGATTGTAATTGTAAATTTTTAATTGTAATTTTAATAGTATGTAAAATTCAAAAATTGTAATTGTAGTTCTAATCGTAATTTAACGTGAAATTATAAAATTGTAATTGTAATTGTATGTGAAATATATGTAAAATTTTAATTGTATTAATGTGAAAAATTTAATTGTATAATGTGAAATGATTTATTAAAATTTGTAAATTTGTAAATTTGCAAATAATTGTATAATAATAAACCTAGAATAATATGAATTTTTGTAACATAATAAAGTTTAGAAAATAATGCAAATAAATATATGTACTTTAGAATTATGATTATTTTATTATGATCTTAGATACCAAAAAAAAAAGAACTTTACATAGTACGTCATTTCTAGTGGAGGTTCCTGGTTTTTCATCTGGTGCGCTTATCATCATAACCCGCACTGGTGCATCTTACTACTGTAGTGAACCTGTGCTTCACAACTCATTCGCAGTGGTGGGTCATAAAACACCGCACTAAAACATAAACCGTCTTATAAAACTGCACTGGTGCGGCTATAAAATCCCGCGCACTGAAACAGGGTTAAATAAAACCTCGTTGGAACCAGGTATGTCATTGAAATATATTTCTAAGAATAAAAATTTATTCTGTAAAGTGCAGTATTGGAGCAGTGCAGGATTCGAATCATGGGCAAGATTTTTTTTCAGGAGATGAGGGTTTGAAAAGAAGAGAGTTCCAATTTTGGATGCAAAGTTTATATAAGATAAAATGATTCATTCAAATAGAAATATGGACAAATATGCTTACAGGGATGATGATGGTTACAGAACGTGACAGGCTACAAAAGGAGAAAATATTTATGAAAAATCTGAGAAGGGCGGTCGAGAAAGCTCAGTTGAGACCAACGATAGGGTTAGGAGGCCTGGTCCAAGGGTAAGTATTTTCTTGATCATGGCAAAGAACATTCAGTTGAGGCAAAAGATAGGGTTAAGAGCTCCCATGATGGAGAAACATAGAGCAGAGTTGATGGCAGAGAAATACCTATCGACGCTCTGGCGACTAGAAAGGTGAAATGGTCCTTTGAAAGAAAGGATTCTTATTCGCTAAGGGATGTCAGGGAGAGATCAATTGAGTCTCTTGAACGGGATAAGAGATCAAATTAAGATAAGAATTATCATTCTTATGAGGATGGTAGGGAAATATTAGACAATAGAGAAATATCAATTGAGGGAGTCGATAAAGCCAAGAGGCACCATGAAGGGAAGGATTCTCATTCCCTTAAGGACATGAGAGAAAGATCAATTGACATTGTTGATTGGGCTGGTAGGTCCCATGAAGGGAAATATTCTCATTTCTATAGGGCTTGTTCACTTTGATGACCATGTTTACTTTCTCTCTCCAGAATGCGTTTAAAAGGTGGGAGTATTGTCTGACGTTCAGTTCGCTTACATAAACTTTTATTAGCAAAGCTAACGTCGCATAAAATCACATATTTGGCTTTCAATTGAACCTGAATGGCATCTCAAACTTGTCTAAGATGTGGTCCTATGGATAACGAGGAATATCACATGGAAGGTACCCGAAAATCAAATTTTTGATAGTATAGGTGAATTAGCACTTATAAAGAATGAAATGCCAAAAAAAATGCAAATGAGATACACTTAAGGATTCCCTCGTTCCATTTGTTATTGAAAATGATGCTCTCTCTGGATGAAACCAGTAAAAATTATGCTTGTATTATAAATGGAAATCCAGTGATCATTTATATGGGAAGAAAAGCATATTACTTGCAGCTACCATATTTCCACTTAAAATCGGTTTTCCATTTGAAAAGCTAACGTAATAGCCCATTTTGAAATTTCTTTCGACTACTCAACCCTATACTCATTTTCTATGAGAAACCATTGCCAACACATGTAATAACTACATCGTCTAGTCGCAAATCGGTCTTCTTCTGCTAACAAATGAAAAATTAAGGACTCGTTGTCATTGCTCCCAGAACATTCAAGGTCAGTTTCTCGTAAAACAAAGATTGTATAAAATTTTTTAAGATCAAGATAAAAAACACAAAGGAGAAAAGAGGAAATTGGATGCCAATATGGAGGAGGAACTTACAAATGAGCAAGAAGATCATGGGTCAGCAAACAAATCATGGGGCCCCTTTTCTTATTGCAGGTTATGGAAAGGTTCAAGTTTTTTTTTCTGAAAGAAGAAGAGGTGTAGTTTTGAAAAGAAATGGCCCAAATATTTTCATAGTAAAATAGGCATTTCCAACATGTCTAATTTTTGTGTACACACGTAAAAGTAATTTTGGTGCCTTAACCGCAAATCGGTGCTAATGTACCGATAACCACACCGGTGCATTTTATTTACTACGCACCGGTGTGGTGCGATTAAGTGACGCACTGGTGGCGAATAACCGCAAATAAAAAAAAGGGAAACTCTATTTTCTTTAAGTGAAAAAAAAGTGGCAAATTGAAAAATGGGCTGCAAAATAGTTTTGAAAATATAATTTCATAAAACAATTCTTTAAATACTAAACACTTTTCATTATTTCACTATTTTTTCTAAAATTTTCAGCGAGAGATTTCCGGGAAACATACCTGGAGCAAGAGAGCACGAGAGCACTGTGGAGAAGTGAAATATGTTCAAACAGAAGTATTCAGACAATCAAAATCCAAACCTCTGGTGATTCAAACCTTGTAGCATAGAATTTTCAATGATCTCGTGATTAAATTTATTTTATTTTTACTTTTTTCTGTATTTTTTTTATGAAGTAAGAAAAAAAATTCAATCCGTTTTTCATTTTTCGAAACCAAAAAAAAAAAAATCCATTTTTACCCTAAACCCTTCATTTTTTTTGTTTCAACCCTTTCTTCTCCATGTGTTTGTGATTTTAGAATTAGGGCTTTTTATTTTAGATTGAAATCCAACCCACGAGACAACTTACATATTAGGATCCCAATCCATGTTAGCCCTTCCATGAATTTTTGAAAAAAATGGATATTTTTTTAACGATGCGCCCTTGGTAACCTAATGCACCGTGCAAGTACTGTGTAATAAAAAATTGAATAATTTTTTATTAATCTGTGCCCCATATCTAAAATAGGGCACCGGTGCACTATGTTACGAGGAGAGCACCATACAGTCTATTATACGGTTTGTGCGGTGCATTCATAATACGCCTACGCACCGACGTTAGTGCATATAGCATGAAAGTCGCATCAGTTCCTTGAGATTTATTTTTTACCTAAAAATTTGACAATTTATTTATAAATATATTAATGAATGATATGGTATAGGTTTCAGATTGATAAAGAAATTACTGATAAGAGATCAAGTAAGAAAAATACCGATAACACATCAAGAAAGGAAAAAAAGGAAAGTTCTTTGTAAATTATTTACAAAAAATATTATTTTTGAACCATATGAAAGTTTAGATAATATGTATCTTTTACTCTATATCATGTAGAGCCACAAAATGACGAAGCTTGATAACATTATTTCTAATCTAGGACCAAAAGAACGTAAAAGCTTGATGGAAAATTTTCAAAAGGATGAATCAAGTGAATGAAAAAAAAATACTATCGATCCAATATGAGTTTCTTTTTTTAGTTTTCATTAATAATATACTTAAAATTATTAGATAATACATGTCAAAAAATCTATTAATTCACATTTTTTTAATGTTCTATAGGGACCAACAACTCAGAAAAGGAATTTTTTTCTAAGAAAAGAAAAAAAATAGAACATGCAATTGAAAATGAATTGCTCCTTAGCTCATTTGGAGTGGTGCTGGAGGTTAACAAAAGGGGGAAAAACTTTTACAAAAGTTTGAGGGATCTAGTGGAATGAATTTATAGACATTATTTCATCTTACAATACAAAAACCAGTCCAATGATTCTAAGAACCAAATTCTATCTAAACTATAGGAAGAGTTTCCAGAGAATTGGTCAATGAGACATGTTAGACTTTTAATAGCAAAAGCATACCAAAAAAAAAAGGAATGAAAAAATAATATTCCTTTAAATGTTTGACTAGAATTATTTATAAATATCTCTTTCGTTATATTTACATTTCATAAATCAATATAAAAACTAAATATTTTATTTTCATGTTACATTTTTAGGAAGATTATGAAAATCTCAAAAGATGAACGAGCTGATATAAAAAATATGCCAATAGGAATGTCCAAAAACGTGTACAAGGAGATGGTCAAACAAATGGACAAAATTGCATCGCAGGGGGAGCCATCTCAACAACAACGTATCTAAACAATTTAGCATTAAATATTAATTTTCAAGTATTTTCTTGCAGAAAAGAAAAGAAATTGGAACCCAATCAACACAGAAAAGAGGATGACAAGGAAGAAAAGGCTTGATATCTAGGTTTATGAGTAATTGTTACATCCTTATAATAACTTGACTAGATTTCATTTTTGTATTTTTTAAGTTGTTTTAGAGAAATCATCATTGAATGTCTTCCAACAGGTGCTAACATACAAAGAAGAACCATCAGACGAATTGATTGACATTGGGTTAAATATGGGTTGTGAGTATATGTTGGCATATCATAAATTAATTGTGGAATTTTTAAGCATCTATCGATCCTATTTTACTTAGTTTCGTCTATAATTAATATAACAAAAAACTATTTTATATTAAATATATGATTTGTTATGCGGTATAAAACCTGCAGGAAATAAAGTATGAAACTGCGCCAATAGATGAAATTTTGAAACATGGCATGGTACATGCTTTTGAAAGAATCTGTATAGTTTATGAGTCAATTGTTTCTATGGTACATCATTTTTATTTTTGATTTACATTGATGTATATTATTTAATATTTCAATTTTCATTATTCTCACAGATTTATATACACTCATTTCAGTTTATTTTTATGTTTGTAGATGGAAGGTGAAGAAGAAGAAAAAAATCAACACCGTGAACAAAACACTCCTAAAAATAACCCAAGTCATGGAAGTAGCTCTAGTAGTGATAGCAGTTCAAGCGAAGAATGATTATCACTATGTTTGGATATCAAAGCAAGGTATTGTATTTTTTGAGATATTTGTCTGTGAAATCAAACATTTTGTTTAATGTAATGGACATAATGTCTCAATTGAAAGACAAAGGGATACCAATAACTTTCCCATTTTGTATGAAAAAGACTGCCTTATTCATATACATATATATAATAAAATATCTTTTAATTTACTCTATTGTGTTATCTATTGTAGCTATTGCCTTCTCCATTTTCATTCTCAAATGAAATAATAAAAATTTAATTCATATGAATATTGTTATAAGATATATATGTGTCGTCTTTTGATGAATAATGAATTTTAAAAAATCATAATAATTATGATATGATATAAAAAATTAATCCAAACATCACATTCAATTGTATTAATAAAAAATTAATCAATATGAATATTGGTATAAGATGTGTGGACTTTTGATGAATAATGAATTTAGAAAAATCACAATAATTGCACTATCATAGGTTGATGTTTCTAAAAAATAAAAAATGAACACCAATGTGTGTCAGTTACTGTAGACCGGTGTGTTTGTATGATGCAGTGGACCAGTGTGTTTCTAAGACCTATGGGCATCGCACAAATACCAAAACCAATTAAGAATCTCATTGTGTTTTGTGCGATACTGCGCATCGGTACGTTTATGTGATACTACGCTTTGGTGCATTTGTACGACATATGGGCACCGCAAAAATACCAATACCAAATCTAAATATTGGTGTGTTTTTCTGATACGAAGCACCGGTGCATTTCTATGAGTCTACATACTGGTGCATTGAGATGACCTATGGGCACTGTACAAATCCCAAGACTAATTGGTATGGCCCTATGTGTTGTATCACCAACACTGCACCCAATGCGGTTTTATACATTGATGGCCCGGTGTAGGAACCTTCGACCACCCCAAGGCCACTGTCTCGATGACACACACCGGTGCATTGAAAACTTAGTAGCACACCGATGAAAAAAACATCCGTAATAACCTCCAGCCACAAATTGTTTTTAGTTGTGTTGAATTTCCGTTAAAAGCTCCACGAAAACCTCCATAACCATAAATGGATGTTGTAAAAAATGTTTCTTTTTTATAGTTTTGGCCAATTTTATAACACTAAAAACCTCGTTTATAACCTCTGCTAGAGGGTCTTCTCCTTGTAGTGTGTTGACCCCCTTCTCATATCGTCTCCTGTTATCCTTTCTTAGTTGTGCATCATTTCCACACAATTTGTCATATTATGTGACCCATAGGGTCCCAGCATGCGAACGCTACTCTGATACCACTTGTAACATACTACTATATGCTGAGATAAAAAAAAAAATATCTCTTTGTTCTTATCTTCATCTATATACAAATATTACAATTGCGTGACCAACTTGCAATTAACACTTTTACGAATTTTAGTCCATGTGTGGTGTATGGTTATTTAGTAATTTTGGTTGAACTATATACAAAATTAAAGTTCTAAACCTAAGTTTATATCTTACTCCCCACTTCTCGAGGATTTCACATGTCAGTATATCTACTTGGTTTAAATGTAAATTATCCATCCTCTCAGATTCCTTGTTACCCTGTTTGTAGCATTCATGGAATATATTAATTGTTTAATTATTATAATCTATCAGTCAACCATAATACTATTGTAAAACATTGCAAATAATTTGGTTTATTGGGAAGACCGCTCCGTTTTGGAAATTCGTTTATGGTGACACCTGTGATGCCCCTTTCCACCGTTGATCGGATCATACCAGGATCCAACGGCTGTAATGGTTTAGGGTTTTAATTGCCATGGTATTGACTACCCTAACCCTAACCGTCTCTTCCCCATTCGAGCGTTCCATGACAGAGCTCTGCAAGAAAGAGTTTTGTTGCCATTACGTCAATCCCTCATCCAGATATCTTCTCTGCATCAGTCTAGTTTTCGCCTTTAATCCATTTGGTAAATAATCCTACGAATTTTCGTGAAAGCTTGGTAACCATTTATAGTGAAATGTTTTATTTTAAATTGACTGTGAGCATGTTTTATGTTAATATGTTTTCCAGTCTACTCTGGAACCCATCCTCACTTGCATATATTTTTTTTCATCCTCTTGCCTTTGGCCATAGCAATGATTCGAGCCCTACTAGCGGATAAAGCCTCAACGCATCTGAGCTGCACATAGGCGAAGACCCCAGGTAAGAGACTCTATTTATAGGATCAATAGTTTGTGTTGTATAACCAGTTTTCCCCAAAATTCTACAATTACATTGACCCAGTATTTCTTGATCTTTCCTTGTAGTGTATCCCTACTGACTTAGGCAGAGGTTTATCATAGGTAAGGTTATCATATTACAATTATAAATTCCTTCTTTAGCATTTGGGTGAAGCCGTCTAATGATTAATTAACACTCTTCCCTCTTTTGTGCAGGTAAATTTCTAGGCTTGGCATTGTGGAAAAATAATTTCGTTATGTTTGGCTTTGTTCTTCCTTTTAAAATTCATAATACCTGCTCATTAGGTACTCTTCTCCGCACATGATTTTGTCACAGAACCTCAAGTTTGTAAGGGATTCAGCTCACTATGGATTTTATCATCTTGTTTTGTTTACTGTATGCTTTTAAGTTTCATTCTACAGGCCTTACCCAAATTGGGAATTCCACAAGAAAATATGTATGACGATTATGTTTTTATTTTCTAAACTCGCATTCATGCATGTTTTAAATTTGTTCCTAGGCTTATGCCCTTAGTGTCTCAAAGGTTTGACTATGGTTTGATGTCAAGTCTATGACTCTTTTCCTCACTTTGTGAGGGGTATTCGGTGTGTGTCATGGTTAAGGTAGAGCAATTTTGGTCCAAAGTCTTTATTTTAACAATAAAGTTTAATATTTCGCGTCTATGGTGAACTAATTGTCCCATATTTCTATCATTTTGGTTATTTGGAGGTTTTCAATACTGTATGTGTTATTTCCATACTTTATGAACACAAAATACAAAAAATCCCTATTACTATGATCGAAATTACTATTTATCTCTTTCACTGGTTTTAAAAAAATTAGTTCTTTCAATATTCAATGCTTTCGTTGATAATACAACAGTTTTGATATTATGATGAATAAAACAAGGTTTTATGGATTCTACTTTTTCAATTACATAGTTGGAAATTTTATAGCATATCGTTAATTTTTCCTCACGGTGGTTTAATATTCTTCTTGTACTCTATAGACAGATAAACATTTTATTATTCTGGGGACAGTTATCATTAGTTTTTAGTTCTTGATTTTACATGTATCTTTTGCATGTTTCTATTCATGTAACTATGTTTTGTGTCAATACTCTCTATAGCTAATGGTCAATATATGTATAGTCTTAGCTTGTTCTACTGTTAACTACATAAACTTATTTTCTGAGATTTAAAGTTCCATCATCTACTTTCCTTTCTATTTTTTAACAATAAAATGGTTGAACCGTTCTATCCATATTTATCATAGTTACAAAGGAAAACCAATATGGAGGATTCATCTAGCGGGCTCTGTGTTAATAGTTCTGTTTCCTACAACTATTAGTGATGAATTAAGTTTTACTCTTACCTCGATTCTCTACTATTGTGATTAAGTTAACAGAGTCTAACTATTGTTCGTTAAAAAGATAAAATTCATAGAAGCTTCTCGTTTCATAATAAAATTGTACTCTAAGATCTACAGATCATAACATACAGACTGATATTTATCATTAACAAATAAAACTCATATTCTTAATGGCAGATAAACTTATATGTCTTCCAAATAGTGACTGATGTTGTCCTCCCTACCTCGAGAGATGCAATTATGTCCTCGCCTCTCCCCCATGCTCAAATCCTGAGCTATGTGAGTTGACAGAGGTTCCAGAAGGGACCTCGGGACACTCCAGTCCAGTCCTCTATTCCAAAAAATCTCAGGATTATGAGTAATTCCACTGGTCACCACTAGCTCGAGAATTCTTCTCTCGATTTCCTTTTCCCAATTACCAAATAGAACCCCTCTTCCACACTAGGATATTATTTTATCCTCAGAGGATGGGGTAGCTGTTTGAATTGTTTTTGTTCAACTACCTCTCAATTTTTGGAATACTTTTACCATTAGTGTTTTATTTTTTCACGGAAATCACTTCCATAACTAATTTTCTTTAATCAAAATTTAATTTTTGCCCATAATGTAATATTTCTCCAAAAAAATTACAAATACATTTCTTAGTGTCTTAACAAACATAACATAACCATAAGTTACACTTGATCTAGCTGTAACAAAAATGATGTGGATATATAGATTAAAATTCGTATGAAATAAAATGAAGCAGATGTTCCTGCGCTAATCCATGACATGCTCCAAGTTTTTTTTTTCCTGAGTAATGCGAAATCTATTAATATATAACATATAAGTACAAAATTGTCACTGCCTCAGCTGAGATAGCCTGAGCGCAGGGCTTGACTGCCATGAAAAACAAGAGTTTGGACTGCCCACAAAGGGGAAACCATTCCCTAAAAGTTAAGATTCGCCGCCCTCAAAGGGGAAACCGGCCCTTGAAACAGATATTTTAACAAAAATACAAGTATTAAGACTAACCACTCTGCAAGAAGAGTGTGATAAAACATAAAAGCCAAAATTAACCTGGGTATGCTATGCATGAGAAAAAAAAACCTCTGACGGTCTTCCAGATTACTGATCATTGGGTGGAGAAGGCGGTTCCTTCATGATTCTGCATCTGTAGTCATCACTACTTCCACCTTCATCAGTAGTGGGAATTTCCTTGTCTTTGTCCTCGCCATCCTTCGTTTGATCCTGCATAGAGACGTCATGGGCAATGTTCAACTGAGCCAAGGAGGCCTTGGCATTTTCTGCAGATGCAGGGTCTAGAGTAGCACTGGGGCTGGGGAAAACGATAGAGGGACCAGGGACAACGACCGAGGGGGGAGCAGGACGAGTTGCCTCTTCATGAATGGTAACCGTGACATAAGCCGTGATGACTGGCCTATCAAATGAACAATCAAATCTGAACTCCACTCGTTCAAAAGATTGATGCAGCAGAGTGGAGGAAAACGGAGGGGGAGCGGGAGGGGCGCCGGAAGGGAAGGCTTGAGGTACAGAGGAGAGCACATGGGGAGGCGGGGAACAAGGAATGGGGTGAGCGAATACCGTGGAATGGAGTTGTCCTCTGTGACTCCTTGTTTCCGGAATGTGGTCGCAGGCGAAATACTCAGAGGAGGAATCTGAACTGGGAGAGGACTGAGAGTGAATGGCACAGCCACGACTAGTTCCATGATGACATCGCATTTGATGGCGCAATCTAGGCATGGTGAAAGGGAGATGATAGTGGAGAGGGCAGAGGAGAAGCAACGACAAGGAGATGGAAGAAACGGACTAAGAATTCCAACAACATAAATTGCTATGCATAAAATGAAACTTAGGAGAAGTCTCCAAACACCAAAGAAGCGCACAACGCCTACTAGTCTACATTCGAGCACTTGGCTCAACGCAGGCGGGCGGGCAAGAGCTTCGACGCAGAGCAGTGGTGGTGCAAACAGAACAATCACCATACAGAAGACCGAACTCCATATCAAAAATCGAAATGAACCAGATGAAATACACTAACGGTCGACGGTTTGAGACAACTACGTTAATGGCTCATAGGGTGGCTTATTGAATGCCCCCTTTAATGCCCTTGTGGGAGGCCACATGGCCATGCCGCATCAATTTCCTTGGGAGGCGGCATGAGACGAGTGTCCCATCAAGCCAGGGTGTCATCCACATCCGGAGCTGAGGTATCATGGTGCACCAAAGTGCTGCATTCCTGAAGTTTGGAATTTTCATGGATAATATTGAGCGAGCTATGTTGGAGAGAATATGTGCTTTCGACTCCCAGATTAGCAAGAAAGTCAGCCACCTTATTGCCTTCCCTCTTGATATGAGAGAAAGAGACAACATTGTTATTTTTGAGCCAAGCTTCCATAAGTTCTAGTCTGGCATTTAACCTCCAGCTAGTGGAGACCTTAGCAGCGGTGGATCCCATGAGCAGGCGATTAGCCATATTAATGAGCACCTGGGAGTCTCCTTCAACAACAATTGGAGAAAAGTTGTTTTTTTGAGCTAAGAAAAGACCTTGCCAAATGCCTTCTAGCTCCGCAGACTTGTCGGTCTCCCATCCAAGCGGGCCAAAATAGATAGCAAGAGTATTCCCTTTGGAGTCCCTGAATATGCCACCAAATCCAGCCCTACCCGGATTTCCTTTAGATGCCCGCTAAAAATTTAGTTTGATGACTCCTGTGGGAGGTGGAGACCAGCAATCAGGGATTCATTGTTTATTCTTGGTTGGAGAAGATGAGGTTGGATTGATTCTAAGTTGCCAATTCTCCCATATAGCTATTTACCGAGGCTTAGTGGGGAGGTCCTCTTCCTTCCAGCTGAGAATAGTTAGAGACTCTTGAAGATTATTGTTGAAGGTATTCCAAATAGCTTCTATAGGCGTGGATTGGCTCCTGAAAACTCTTTTGTTCCTTTCTTTCCAAATCGACTAGTATAGTAGCCCTGGGATAAGTTGCCATAGAGCACTAAGAATTGCAGTAGAGTAAGGCAGCATGGGCCAGTTGTGGACAATACAAGTTAGCTCTTCTGTGGGTTTGTTCTTTTGGCAGCGAAAGCTAATTTTCTCCCAGAGTGTGTTAGCTAGAGTACAGGATATCATGAGATGTTGAGCGGTTTCGTTTCATTGATTGCAATTAGGGCATCTTGATGGCCCAATGAATCCCCTTCTAATCAAGTTATCGACATGCTCGAAGTTGAAGGTCAAACCAAAATTAAATTAAAAAAAACTTATCATTGACACCTTGGATGTGAGATGCTTATACTCATATCAAATAAAATGAGGTGGATATATAGATTAAACTTCATATCAAACAAAATGAAGCCAATGTACGGATTAAATTCCTAGGTTAATGCATGATATGCTCCAAGTTCATGCCTGAGATGTTCCACTTTATAAAAAGTATAGTTAATTTTAGTATAGAATATATTTATGTGGATAACTGTGTTTATTTTAGAAGATTATTTTCAAAATTTTAATTTAATTACTAATTATTATTAGGTGAATAGTACTAATATAATATTAACTAAATATTATAGAACATACTTAGTAGTACTCACAAATCAAAGATTACTATTTATTTCCCAAAAAATGATGCTATTTTTCTCCTTTTAATTTAATTATTTAATAAAAAAGATATCATATTAGCAAGTGTAATATGAAATGAGTTGTGGTTCCCATGGCATTGTGCCATGGTATTGTAACAAAATATATTCATATATGAAAAATTTCCATAGTAAAGAGAAAATGAATCGCGGTAATTTAAAACACATAGACACGCACACACATCTTTTTTCTCATTTATAATCATTATAATAATTTAAAATAAAATTATAATTACGCCGTAAGGCGTTCTTATTTGAAAACAACTTTGCTGATGTGCATCGTGTCATAATGTGAAACCATTAGATTGGATGTTAGACGATTCAAACATTTTCAACCGTAGATGGAAAACCAAGGCAGTTGCGACCGGTTATTGCAGAGAATTGGTTGATAGGTGTTCATTGTGGGTACAGGAGAAAGCCAAGGGGGGAGCAGATATCTATGGCGTGACCACTGGCTTCGGCGCTTGTTCAAGAGGCTGAAGATCCGAACATAGAGAGAGAGCGTGGTATGAGCGCCTCAGGAACCTCAACCTCCCCAGGCCCCTGTTGCAGAACATTAATCCATGGCTCTAAATTTTTTCCTCTGTATGCATTTATCCGGGAGGAACTGAACGCGATAATGATGACTCCGAGGACAGAGCAGACACCCGAGGAGGGCACCCAGAAGGTATTCGATGCAGAGGCTCTGTAAGCGCTTCAGGGGATTTAATTCCCTTGGCCTACATAGCAGGTCTGCTAGTTGGGAATCCCCAAGTTAGGGCTCGAATTGGGGTTCACGGTGAATTAAATCACAATAAATAAGATAGCCATAGATGAAACTTATTACTTTGACACAGTCATAACTTTGCTTCACACCTTTCAGTTTTTTTTTTTAGCCTTTTGCTTCGTCCCAGTTCCAGTACTGATTCCCATTCTGGTTCTCCCTTTACTATCAGCTATGGCAGTCTCTGCATCAGGTATAGCAGAAAATTTAATTGGGGGAGTGGCGTGGAACGCCACAGGCAACATTGTTACTGCGATTTTCCAGAAGTTGGAAGATATTAATAGGTTGGACAGAAACATAGAAATTCTGGGAACCAACTTTAGCCTTGTGCAGCAAATGTTGAAAAATATTCGCAACCAGTTTGAAGACCAGCAGAAGAGGATGTTGGAGCCATTGGAAATAATTTTAACAAAGATGGAGAAAGCCCTTCAAGAGGCTGAAGATCTGATCAATCGGCCAATCGACATAGAGAGAGAGAGCGTGGTATGAGAACCTCAGGAACCTCAACCTCCCCACGCAAGTTAGAGCTTGGAAGGTTACATATGATGCCCTCATTCAAGAGCTCCATAGGGTCTGCTCAATACATGCCATGACTCCGCAGATTGTGTCTGCTGCAGCACCTCAGGCAGAGCTGCTGCTTCAACCTGTGCCAGACTCCGATTTCAGAGGGTCCGGCATTCGAACTACTCAGGATCAGCTGCAGAAATGGCTCATCGACCCTCATTGCCAATCTCGCGTGATTGGCGTGTACGGCATGGTGGGAGTTGGCAAGACCTCGTTGTTGAAAGTCATCCACAACACCTACAAGCAGCAGGTCAGTGGATAATCAACCTTTTCACATTGCTTCGGTTAAATAGAGCGATGACAATCACCTTATTTGACAGTGACAAATACAGTTTCCACACCACATGCCCATTCAAAGTCCTCTATTGTTCTTTCTGGGGTCTTTCCCTATTTTCCGTTTAAGTAACGACCTGTACCCATTATGAATTATTATATGGGAAACATTCAGCACTTAAATCCAACGCCAATGCACAGCAAATCGAAGCAAGCAACAATTGCTCACCATGGAAGAAGACTCATCTACCCCACTGTAAGGATAAGCTTGGGATTTTGTTTTCCATAATTTCTTATGAGGATGTTGCTGTCTTCTTTACATTTTGATAAATCAGCAGGAAACTTTTTGGTATATCAAGATTGAATTTTTTAAAGAAGTTTAGGGTGTCTTTGGGATAAAAAATGGACTTTTGTGATTGTTAAAATATAATTTTTTTGAGGTTGGTCTGTGTGTTTCGAAATTACCCATCCATCTGGTGCACCTCTAGGTCCATCATTTCCCAGATAATCTTTAGGAGGACTTCCCACTGAACAGTCTGCATATTAATCTTCCCGACGTCCAGGCATGGGAGGACAGCTGTAGTATTAGTAATAGAGTTTGATCCTGTCCAGTAATAGTAGATGCAATAATCTGGTTGCTGATCTGCATTTTTTGGCAAGCTAAGTGGTTTCAGTTTGATAGACAACTCAGTTGTCCTGTTTAGAAGCCCAGTTTGTATATGTAATCTTATATAGTGTTTTTTCATTTTAAATTACCCCTACAAGCCATCCCTATAGCGGCACCATGACCCTACCTAAGATGACACCTCCTACCCTTCTCCCACTCGCACCCTTTTCCGACCCTTAACTCCATCCCCACCCCTCCCATTCTAAGAGAGTTCTGCTCATTATTACAATTTTTTTTCAGGAGGAAATTCTGATGGTGGACACTGCGTAAGCAGGATGGCCCGGGATAGCAGCATCGCACCAAATCATAAGGAGTAAGTATAATAAGAAATCTGCAGAAGAAAGATGGGCTAGAAACTCAAATATTTCCTTTGGTTTTGAACTGATTTTCTGATTATCATTATGTTTACAGAGCAATGCAGATTGCTGATGCTCTGAGAGCTTAGATAGAAGTTCAGAGAAGACTCCATGACCAGCTAGAGGTATGACATAATATCTCTCCCCTGTTTCAATTACCTGATGACTGAATGGAATCTATCTCTTGTAAATGTTAATGTAGGTTCAAAGGCGCTTGCAGTTGAGAATAGAGGCGCAGGGTAAATATTTGCAGAGCATATTAGAGAAAGCACAGCAGACATTGGCATCAGAAACATCGACATCAGCAGGCCTTGAAGCCACAAGAGCCAAGCTTGCAGATTTGGCCTCCAAGCTTCCTACAAACAGCGTGAAGCCAAATTACTCTCCAATGAAAGTGGCTCCATTGATGAACATTCATAGACAAGATCATGGGAATCTAGAGGTCAAGCCCCACCTTAGAGATCGTTGTTCTCAAAATCAGTTTGCAGTCCATGGCATGGAGCAGAGTTTGAATGAATCCGAGAGTCAAATTGAGAAGAAAAGGTGTAGAAAACGTTTCCATGAGAGTAACGGAGGGAATTCCCCTACCAAACTGCGAGAATTGAGCCTTAATGACTATGCCTAGAACAAGAAGAAGAGGAAGATCTCATAAAGCCCACTATTGTTGAAAGGCCTGCTGCAACTAGAGCATTAGTGGATGAGAGAATGGCCATGCTTGTACAGTCTAATTGAGAAGAAAAGGTGTAGAAAACGTTTCCATGAGAGTAACGGAGGGAATTCCCCTACCAAACTGTGAGAATTGAGCCTTAATGCCTATGCCTAGAACAAGAAGAAGAGGAAGATCTCATAAAGCCCACTACTGTTGAAAGGCCTGCTGCAACTAGAGCATTAGTGGATGAGAGAATGGCCATGCTTGTACAGTCTAATGGCCTCTCTTTAATCCAGGCTGATCATGAACCAAGACTGTACCATCCTCATTCCATGTTGGGAAATTGTCGGAAGGTGGCAGAAGGATTGGACTTGAACAGGAAAGGGGAGGGATCAGTTCCCCAACAAGGAAGAGAGCTGGATCTCAATGCATATGGATGGGGCAGATGAAGCATCTCAATCTCAAATCATAATGAGCACAACTAACTGATTCGCTATCATTATAATTATTGTTTCACTAGGTAAACCTTGAGTACAGGTTTCCTGACACAAGCATAACCTACTTTGGTGAAATAAGCATTTTCCAATTAACAAAAGATATGAGGTCTCTTTCAATCATAATCTTACTGCATTTTCTTGGAACTCGCTGACCATTCTTTTTCCTTTGGTTTTCCACATTAACTGAGAACGTGGGCACTTCTTTAAAATCCATTTAAAATATTAAATATAATTCATTTGTCAGGGCTCTCCTGGCTCCCTTGCTATTGGTATCAGACAAGTGTGGATAATCAACCTTTTCACATTGCTTCGGTTAAATAGAGCGATGACAATCACCGTATTTGACAGTGACAAATACAGTTTCCACACCACATGCCCATTCAAAGTCTTCTATTGTTCTTTCTGGGGTCTTTCCCTATTTTCCGTTTAAGTAACGACCTGTACCCATTATGAATTATTATATGGGAAACATTCAGCACTTAAATCCAACGCCAATGCACAGCAAATCGAAGCAAGCAACAATTGCTCACCATGGAAGAAGACTCATCTACCCCACTGTAAGGATAAGCTTGGGATTTTGTTTTCCATAATTTCTTACGAGGATGTTGCTGTCTTCTTTACATTTTGATAAATCAGCAGGAAACATTTTGGTATATCAAGATTGAATTTTTTAAAGAAGTTTAGGGTGTCTTTGGGATAAAAAATGGACTTTTGTGATCGTTAAAATATAATTTTTTTGAGGTTGGTCTGTGTGTTTCGAAATTACCCATCCATCTGGTGCACCTCTAGGTCCATCATTTCCCAGATAATATTTAGGAGGACTTCCCACTGAACAGTCTGCGTATTAATCTTCCCGACGTCCAGGCATGGGAGGACAGCTGTAGTATTAGTAATAGAGTTTGATCCTGTCCAGTAATAGCAGATGCAATAATCTGGTTGCTGATCTGCAGTTTTTGGCAAGCTAAGTGGTTTCAGTTTGATAGACAACTCAGTTGTCCTGTTTAGAAGCCCAGTTTGTATATGTAATCTTATATAGTGTTTTTTCATTTTAAATTACCCATCCATCTATTGCAGGCTCTAGGTCCATAATTTACCAGCTAAGCTTTAGGAGGCTTTCCCCCTTGAACAGTATGGGTATTAATCTTCTTGAAGTGTAGGCAGGGGAAGACAGCTGTGGTATAGTAATGGGAGTTTGATCCTGTCCAGTAATGGAAGATGCAATAATCTGGTTGTTGATCTGCAGTTTTTGGCAAGCTAAGTGGTTTCAGTGTGATAGACACCTCAGTTACCCTGTTTAGAAGCCCAGTTTGTATACGTAATCTTATATAGTGTTTTTTCATTGTAAATTACCTATCCATCTATTGCAGGCTCTAGGTCCATCATTTCCCAGCTAAACTTTAGGAAGCTTTCCCCCTAAAACAATATGGGTATTAATCTTCCTGAGGTGTAGGCAGCGTAGGACAGCCTTGGTATTAGTAATGGGAGTTAATCCTGTCCAGTAATGGCAGATGCAATAATCTGGTTCTAGATCTGCAGTATTTGGCAAGCTAAGTGGTTTCAGTGTGATAGACACCTCAGTTATCCTGTTTAGAAGCCCAGGTTGTATATGTAAAGTTATATAGTGTTTTTCATTGTCACATTTTTTATCTTCATCTAAGGTAATGAAGGCATTATTTATTCTTGCTGAATCTGGTCATGTCGTTCCTATCTCCTGATTCATAAAAATGTGCAAAATTTTATGCACAGAATTCTAAATTTTGAGGGATCCATACTCGGTTTCCCTTACGGTGCTAATTTACTCATATGTTGTTGCAGGTTCACTGTTGGTCAGGAGACTGCAGCTTTTATTGCTTCATGCGAAATACTGTTCAATGCTTGGGAAGAGTCAGGTCGTGCAAATAATTCAGAGAGTTATAGTCTGAAGGAGCATGGAGGCGTTGCATATGTTGCCTTCCCATCATTTCTCAGAATTGAAAGTTTCATCGATGGAGAGGGGAATATAAAAACAAACAACCAGGTATTCTCAGATTGCCTCAAGGGTTACGATGATAAACCAACCCAAGTCCACCAGGGAGCTCTTAAGTTGTTCCTGGATATTATGGAGAAAACAGATTTTCAAGCAAAGGTAATTTGATTTATCTAAATGCACCTGTCAAAAGTTGCCTCGATTTCACAACAAGAGTGTTTACTTCTGCTATTATGGATGAATTTATTGAAATGTGTTGATGTATTCCAGATCGATCAGTTACTAGCTTCTACGGACTCCAGACAAAGAAAACTCAAACCCATTATATTTGTGGGCCATTCCTTGGGAGGGGCAGTTGCAACCTTGGCTACACTGTGGTTCCTGGAAAAGAGGTTAAGGCAAATCTCTCCCTTTTGTATCACATTTGGTTGCCCTCTGGTCGGAGATGAAAGACTTGTTGAAGCAGTTGGCCGTGAGAATTGGGGAGGCAACTTTTGTCAGGTGGTTTCCAAGCATCATATTGTTCCTCGGATGCTGCTTGCACCGCTTGAGGCAATTGCTGCGCCTTTGACTGCTATTTTGCCATATTGGCATGGAAAACTCACATATTCTTCTATTAAAGAGGCTTGTAGGATTCTTCGCAATAATGTCCTGCAGTATACTTCAAACTGTGTGTTTGATTCTCAAAAGTGGTCCTACAGGGCCACGGAGAGAAGCCCATACAGACCTTTTGGCACTTACATGTTCTGCTCAAGCGATGGCGCAGCTTGTATTGACAATTCTGAGACCGTTTTGAAGACGCTTCATTTCACAATGCAGAGCCATGAAAATCCTTCGGATGTTACAGTAGAGGACTGTTTGTCAGAGCATATAGTGTATGCTTCGGTTTTGAAACGTGTCGTACAAAACTCCAAAAGTGGGAGAAAATTAGCAAATCCTGATTCAGAAGTTTGCTACGACGTGGGAATTTCAGTGCAGTTAGAAGTGATTGCAAGTGTTCATTTCTCTGCCCATCTTTCTTTTGTCCTTTACGCTAACTCTTGTCTGGCGGCCATTGTTTATATTATGACTTGATACATTAATCATTATTTGTCTAAGCATTTTAAATTCGCCTGGGCATCTAAGGCACTGGTCTCATTGATTCATCTTAAAATATCTTTTGATTTACTTAAATCTATCTTGTCATGCCCAACAATCTAGCTTGCCTGTAAGTTGCTAAGAAAAGCAGTTGTATAACAATCTAGCTTGCCTGTAACCTGTAACTTGCTAAGGTAAGTAGTTGTATCTCCTAGAACTTGTTGCTTCAACAACTTTCCCTCTCCATCTACCTTCAGGGACTAACCCCTAGCCTGCCTAGAAGAATGGAGTGGGTTAGGGTCTACCCCTTAGCCTGCCTAGAAGAACTGAGTGGAAAGGGATCAGAGTGACAACCCCTGCCCCTGACCTGACTCATTATTGCTTTTAGGACAGCCCCTGCCTTGTCCTAACTCGTTGTTGCTTTTAGGTGTACAAATTGGGCCACAAGAGAATGTTTTTATTTGAGAGAACACAATTTATATCTATTTTTGACAATCAATATCTTAATTTCTCTGTTTAACATCAAATTAATTACAATTTATTTCTTTCTAGCTTCTTCCTTACGGCGTTTCCTTTGCAACATTAGGTGCAATCGCTAGTTTAAATATTTTTTATTAAGTGTTTTTTTTTATAGTTATCATGTATTTCATATCTACTAAAATATAGCTAGTAATAATCTATTTATAAAAATATGCATCAATTGTACATAAACAAATTTGATAAAGTTATTTATTTATTTATCACATATTTCTATAAAAATTACAGAAATTTAAAATATAAAAACTTCTTCATAAACAAGAAAAAATTACGTATTTATAAAATACATATATTTCTAATTAATATTATTATCTAATTTTAAAATCAAAACCAAAAAATCAAATAATAATGCATACACAAAATAATAAAAAACCTAACAAAATTCGAGTCTAAGTTTCGAATCAAACTTAAAATCCTAACTTTGCTCAAACTACACATGTAATTTTTTTGTTGTTGTTTATGAAGATGTTTTTAAATTTTAAATTTTTGTAAATTTTAGGGTAAATAAATAAATAATTTTATTAAATTTGTTTATGTACGATTGAGGTATATTTTTATAAATAAGTTATTAATAGTTATATTTTAGTAGACATGAAATACATGATAACTATAAAAAAACGCTTAATAAAAAATATTTAAATTTAAATTTTATTTTAAATTATTATAGTGATTATAAATGAATATATATGTATCTATATATATTAAATTAATGCAATTTTTTTTTTTTTATTTAATGGAAGTTTTTAATATATGAATAGATTTTGTTATAATACCATGGCACAATGTCATGAGAATCACAACTTATTTTATAATATACTTGTTATTATGATATTTTTTAATTAATTAATTAAATTAAAAAAAGAAAAATAACATAATTGTTTTGAAAATAAATAGTAATCTTTGATTTGTGAGTATTACTAAATATATTTTACAATATTTAATTAATATTATATTAGTATTATTGACTTAATAATAATTAATGATTAAAATAAAATTTTGAAAATAATCTTCGAAAATGTTATCCACATAAATATCCATTATATTAAAATTAACTATACATTTTATAAGGTTGAACATCTCAAGCATCAACACCTAAGGCATGAACTTGGAGCATATCATGCATTAGCGTAGGAATTTAATCTATACATCCGGTTCATTTTGTTTGATACGAAGTTTAATCGATATATCCACTTCATTTTATTTGATACGAGTATAAGAATCTCACATCCAAGGCTCGTCAATGATAAGCTTTTTTTAATTTAATTTTGGTTTGACCTTGAACTTGGAGCATGTCATGGATTAGTGTAGGAATTTAATCTATACCTCTGGTTCATTTTGTTTGATACGAAGTTTAATCGATATATCCACTTCATTTTATTTGATATGGGTATAAGCATCTCACATCCAAGGTGTCAATGATAAGTTTTTTAACTTAATTTTGATTTGACTTTCAATTTGGAGCATGTTATGGATTAGCGTAGGAATTTAATCTATACATCTGTTTGATTTTATTTGATACAAAGCTTAATCTATATATCCACTTCATTTTTGTGAGAGCTAGCTTAAGTGTCAATTTATGGTTATGTTATGTTTGTTAAGATACTAAGAAATTTATTTGTAATTTTCGTAGTAAGGAGAAAATGATTTTTAGTAATTATATATATATATATATATATATATATATATATATATATATATATATATATATTTAGTTTTTCTCATTTATAATCATTATAATAATTTAAAATAAAATTTAATTTAAATATTTTTTATTAAATGTTTTTTTTATAGTTATCATGTATTTCATATCTCAATTATACATAAACAAATTTGATAAAGTTATTTATTTATTTACCATATATTTCTGTAAAAAATACAAAATTTTAAATATAAAAACTTCTTCATAAACAAAAAAATTACATAGTTATAAGATACATAAATTTATAATTACTATTATTATCTAATTTTAAAATTAAAACAAAATAACAAGTAATAATACATACACAAAATAATAAAAAACCTAGCAAAATTTGTGCAATATTTACTCACATCATTCATAATAAAGCTATCCACTTAATACAACAAAATGCCTTCAATTTCAAGCTGGAAATGCGAGTCTAAGTTTCGAATCAAACTTTAAATCCTGACTTTGCTAAAACTACACATGCGAACCTAAAATCTTCAAGATAATCCTTGTCTAGAAGATATACGAGAAGTAGCTTTTATATATATATATATATATATATATATATATATATATATGATTAGTTATGTCCTATATATATTTCTATTCGCTGTGCCTCACCCAACAGGACTGCTATTATTCATGGAGACTCGTCAACAAACGAAGGGCAGATAAATCACATCTGCATGCGAGGACTTCCATTATGGGCCCGATATAAGCGCCATATGGTCAGAATTCTCCGACAAGCAATCCGGATCTGGGGATTAGCTCTTCTGAAGTAC
Organism: Pinus albicaulis; assembly: GCA_034641835.2. Lineage (NCBI taxonomy): Eukaryota > Viridiplantae > Streptophyta > Pinopsida > Pinales > Pinaceae > Pinus > Pinus albicaulis. Next base: position 1,095,293,139 of record CM076575.1, on the reverse strand, counting down.
ATGGCCGTTTTCTCTGCTGCGATCTGTATCGTTTCCACAAGTAAGCTCAGCTGCCTGCAGGGAGGGAAATACACTGCCAAGGGGGTCGCCGAGAAGCAGAGAACAATTACCATCTCCAACATCACTTCGATCTCTACATGGTATTCTCATCCTCTTCATCCTTCTTATGGATCTCCTGCTCGTTTCACGAGTGATTCACTCTGAACTTGTTGGCGGTGATAAAAATACAATGATCCAAGTGTAAGGATGGTAATTGAGTTGTTAAAGTATTGTTATTATATTCCATATTAGAAAATATAAAAGTTCAGATTTGAACCGCTGGGTTAGTATATTTGGTTCTATCTTGTTGGCAGGTATTGGATTCTCCATCGCTAATATTTAAATAGTGAGAGATTCCTTTGAGTTTCCAGGACCCACGCAACAAATTAACCTTATAATAAACTTCTATCTCATTTTAGGAATATCTCATTTTAGGAATTAGATGATACAGAAAAGTTTTCTTTATTTTAGAAATTTCATATGTTTCTTAACAATATAAATAAAGCTCTTAATGTAGAATTTGATAGGCTCTCTGTAAAAAAAAAAAATTTGAAAATAATATAAAGCTCTGCCTTGATAAAAAAAATATTAAAATACTACTGAATATCGGTACCTCCATCATTCAAGCCTGACAACCAATGAATGATGTCCCATGATATATTTATTTAATATATTGTTGTTGAATACGCATGCCATGAGACACTATGTATGTCAATCGCATCGAGCCACGACCACATTTATAAGTAACGTACATTTTCAAAGAACTTAATTAAATATTATTAATTGTTAATTATTTAAATAAAATGAAAGTTATTCTTTTATAAAAATTTGTAAAAATATTTATTTCCAATTTTATATATATATATAATTTAATATTTTGTTATTTATTAGTATGATATTCTTATTCCATATTTTATAAATGTGTTCATATATGACTAATCTAGTTTTATTTTAATTTTAATATATATATATATATATATATATAATTTAATATTTTGTTATTTATTAATATGATGTTATTATTTCATATTTTATAAATGTGTTTATATTTGACTAACCTAGTTTTATTTTAATTTTAAATTTATAATGTTTTTATAGGGATGAAATCTATCAAGGTGCAATTCTTTATTTTAGTGTAAAAATTGTGGAAATGTTGCATTCTGAGATATTTGATCCCTCTTCGGTGTTAAGATGGATCTAGGTTGATTATAATATTATATAATATCTATATTTGTATCTATGTGTCTCTTTCTTATTCCTTCTCTCTATCTCACCCCACACATGCAAACTCTCTATCCATATATATATATCTCTTTCTAGCTCCCTCTTCCCCTCCCTCTCTCTCTCTCTCTTCCCCTTCTCTCCCTCTCTCTCTCTCCTTTATCTCTTCCCTCCCTCTCTCGTCTCTCCCTCGCTCTCTCTCCATCTCTCCCTTATCAGTCCCTCTCTCTCTCTCTCCACATTTCTCCCTCTATGTATTTCTTCTTTCCTCCCTCTCTCCCCCCCCTCCAACTCGATCTCTCCCCGTCTACCTCGCATATCTCTCGGTTCCTCTCTCAAATTTCTCTGCAACCTCTTCTATCACTCCCCCCATTACTCTCTCTTTCTCCCTCTCTTCCCGCCAACTCTATTCCTATCTCCATCCCTCTCTCATTCTCTCACTCTTCCCCTTGTCTCCCTATCTCTCTCCTCTCTTCTTATCTATCTTCCCTCCTCTCCTCTCTCCATCTCACTCCCTCTCTCTCTCCACCTGTATCTCTCTATGTCTTTGTTCATTCCTCCCACTCTCTCCCCCTACAAATCCATATCTCTCTCCCTCCCTCTCTCCTTCTCTCTCTCCCCTCATCTCTCTATTCCTCCCTCTCTCCTTCTCTCTCTCATCTTCCCCTATCTTCCTTGCTCTATTCCACCCCCCCATCCTCTCTCTCTCTCTCTCTCTACACCCTGCAATCTATCACTATCTTCTCCCTTCTGCCCCCGAGCCCTCTCTCTTAAATTTGATCCCATTGTATTTGTTTAAGAAAGTATCTAAATTAAAAAAACTCAATTGGTTGTAAAATATTAAACCTATATTTTGGATCAATCATTTCCAAGAAAATACAATGATGAAAAAACTAAAAGAATCATGCACTCTCATTCCTCTTTTATTGCTTGTCACTTTTCTTGGATCTATCCTAGTTCATAATAATATTATTTATATTATATAAATGTCACATCTTTATTTTTAATTTTATTAAAACCTTGATTTAATTTCTATGGGAATATTTTTAGCAGTTTTGAAGATAGAGGGTTTAGGTATATATCAAAAGTAATTATAACATTTTTTTCCTTTTATATTTAATTAAAAAATGTTACAAATTAAATATTTATAAAATATTTTTATTGTGAAATAAGTCATAGTTTTTGGGCATATGGTATTGATAGCTATATTTCCCATGGTATTGTACCAAAGCATATTCACAAGTTCATAATATTGATAGAAAAGTGGGGGTTAATATCCATGGATAAGAATCTTGTCATATTGTTATAAAATATTTTGATTGTGAAATAAATTATAGTTTTTGGGCATGTGATATTGATAAACCATGGTATTAGCCCATTGTATTGTAACAAAGGCTATCCACTAGTTAATAACAAAATAAAAAATATAACAAATTAAATTTTACATTTAAATGTTTCCACCTATTGTGGTTTATATTACTTTTAAATTTTTGTTTATTATTTTTAACCTTATGTTACTTTTAACTTTTTATTAATGGAGCCAACATTTAAATGTTTGCACTCGTTATCCATATCAATTTTAACTTTTAATTTTTTTCATTGAGAATGTATGTAGTATATTTAGTATGATATTTTTTTATTTATTTAAGTTTTTTTTACAAAATGAAAGGAATGGTTATTTATATAGTATAATTTTCAAAATTTTAATTTTTTTTTTTTAAATGAATCGGTCTTTCAAATTTAATATAGAGGTAAATGGGTTTTTATGTGGAACTAACTTTGCAAGCCCATGCCATATAAAGTTATATGAGTGATGAGGTTCTCTCTTCAAAGAAGCTACCATTCTAGGGTTAGGGAAGTTACACCTAACGAGTATGGTGGTAGAAATTGGTCTAGTGGCACATGAGTACAATGTTATCTCAATAGTGGATTCCTCTAGTAATAAATGAAAAATAACAACAAAATTGTGGTTTCATTTAGTAAAAAAAGAAAAACAAATAATTGGAGCCAAATGTAGTCAATCACTTTACTATTAAGAATGTCATTTGTAAATAATATTACACATGGAATTGTAAATTAAACCAAATTTACTTTCACCAGGATACAAAGTTTTTTAATAATTTATAAGAAGCAAAAAAAAATCTAGAGATAAAAACACATTACAAAAATTGAAACACATGTTTACATAGAGGAAACCCAAAAGGGAAAACTTGCCTTCTTTGTCATGGTATTTTGTTGATTACTCTTGAGAAATTGGATCTATTACAAAGAAATATGTCTCTCAGAAAGTGTTATGTCCCTCTCACTAATATCAGTTCATACAATTGATATGTTATGTTCCCTCTTACTAATCTCAGTTCATACAATTGATATTTTATTTCCTTGATCAATGATTGATTGATCTCAATCCTTTACGTCACAATTGTTCCCCTACTATATAACCTTGAATTTCCCTATCCCTTTCCCGATCCCTACTCCCCGATATTTATGCAGTAGAATCTCTTATTCCTTTGTGCACTTGCGTATATTTCCTTTCCTACTAGGTCCCTATTTCCTACCGCACTACATCCATATTTCCTCCTATTTTGTTACAAATATTCCTAAATCTTTATTGACTAGTGATATCCTATTTCTTTGGACACAAGCTCTAGGAACAATAACCTAAGTCCTTGTGCACTTGTGATTTCCTATTTCTTAGGATACAATCTATCAATTTTTCACTCTCCATAATCAAATATGATCTCATAAAGCTTGTGTAGATTATTTTCCTTCATCCTCCCCTTTATCCACCCAATTTTAACATGAAATTTTAGAATTTGATTTCTGATAGCGAGTTAACTAAGAGTGATACTCTTTCTCTCTTTAATAAACACTTCAACTCTTAACTCATTATTCCTTCATTCCATACAGAAGGCTAACTTTCTCTAATTGAACTTGTAACTGCCACCATTTTCTGTAGTCAAACTGATGAAGACTTCAATTAAATGCAGCTCCAACTTTACGTATTCTTTCTTGATAATTATTCTACTAAAATAGAAATGAATACATCATAACTAAATTATAACTCATGACCTCACACTCATGCTACATAAAGATAAATTGAGGTGTTCATTGGCTAAGCCAGAAGCCAAAATACCTTTACTCACAACATTTTCAACACTCGCTCTTAGTAAGGAAGGTACTTATGGAAGAAATTCTTCCATGTAGATCTGTATCCAACACCACCAACTCATCAGCCTTATATGTTATGGTTGTAACAAAAAAAATATTCTTCTTCAATCTCGCAACATAGATAACATCTGTAAGAGGAAGAGAGATACTTGACTCCTTCTCAAAACTAATAGTCTCAACTTACTTAGTTATGTTCCCGCCAAGATTTCTTAGCTCAATGTGAAACTACATTCCCTTTTGATGCAGGAGCAAAACCACCCTAACTTAAAATTGAATTCCGAAACCTTTCAGAAAGAGGAAGCATGACATGAGAAGGAAATTTACTCACATTTGGTTGAGTTTGTTAATTTTTTTGGTTATTTTAAAATAAAATGTAAATCTGCAAATTATCTTCTTAATAAAATACATTACACACATTTATACATGAATTAGTCTCAAGATAGGAAATCTATCTTGGACGTACAATAAGTTGGTTGAGGGAATATCTCAACCTCACACCAAATAAGGAAACTAGATTTAGCTAACCTAGGAAATAGGAACAGACTCTATTCATAGAGAGTCACAACTGGACAAGTAGTAATTACACATTCTAACACACCCCCTTAATGACTACTTGTCTAGATATCACTTCGCAAAATCTAGTTGTGATCAAACATAACAAAGAATATGTCGACGTCCATATAAAGGAGCAACCATCCACCGGAATGCATGGGTACCAACCGCTGCAACCGCTGGTCTCGTAGGATGTCCTTCGTATACATGGTTCTGTCAACCATTATCACTGCATAAATGTACCTGTATCTACAGATCCCCCTCCAATGTGGGTTTTATCGGATGACCCGTAACCATGCTCTTCCTTCATCGGGGTTTTATCGGATGACCCGTAACCATGCTCTTCTTTCATCGGGGTTTTATCGGATGACCCGTAACCATGCTTTTCCTTCAGTGGTTTTTCGCTGACCACAAACTGACACTACAAAATGGTTTTTGGCTGACCATTAACCTGTAGTTACAAAGTGGTTTTGAGATGACCACGAACTTTTACAGGGATACACATGCCTTTATAAGGCTTACATACTCCATATCTTGGAATTACCAGGTACATAAAATGACCACTACAAACCCATCCTAGACTTGCTTACCATGCAACTGAGTGACTCATTATACAACATGCTATTGAGTCTATTCCAGAAAACTCATAAAAAATTCACACAAACTAGATTGATCTCCATCTTAGTAATTTATATTGGATTTTCATAGTCATACAAGTGTGATTTGCTAGAGTAGCCAATTCTAACAACATCACCACCCATTCAGTTGGCTAAACTCAATAATTTTGTTTATGAATAATCCAAAAATACTTACCATACATACGAGCGATTTTCACACATTTGTAATATAGAAATGCCGATGAGAAAAACAACGCACAACCTTCAATGCAACATGAGAGGCGCATTCTCAGATTCCAGATTCAGCAGACAATGCAGCATCAGAAAGAAATAACTTAAGATTTTTAAATCCATCAGTCACTGAGGTGTCTCTGTTTATGTAATTTCCATTATGCCTTCTATGTCTTTGATTTGATTCATTATTATTTCTCCTATAACAATCTTCAAACTATAATATGCAAACATTACTGATTAAGCAATTGTAAGACCCTGATTAAGTAGATATGGTCAACCTATTTCTAAAAATAGAGAAGTGCATGATTTTAGGCAAGTATTAAGAGATCCTATCACAAATGAATGGATCTGAAATGATCCATTCGATGTATTGTATTCCATATAAATTCTATACTTCAGTATAGTGCAGGAGAGCCAAACATGATGTAACGTCAAGTGCGAGAGGCGATCTGGCTCGTATGTGTGGGTTGTAATTTGAATTCGAGGATAATATAAATTATGTGGTTTGTTATTATGAAATTTTCGGTCGTTAGATATATGTGTTTTTTTAGTTCTTTATTTCCCATTGAATATGTGTTTTTGAGTAGATTCAACACTCATTCTAGTTGTTGTGTACAAGCCAACCTGTGTGGAATTGTGTGCTCCGTGTGAGACAGGTTAATAAAAGTATTAAGGTAAACGATTTTTGCAACAATGAACATCCTTCATTCTTTCATACGAGGGGATCAGTGCTTCCTAATTGCAATGGTCAAGGAGGACATGGGTTCTTAAGGAACCTGAATGAAACATCGCTAGTGCTCAATACGTGTAAATTGTTATATTGCTGGAAATTTTAAATAGAAAAATAATAGGTTTTGCATGAAATGAATATAAATTTGCTATAAATTTTGATATGGTATATGGCTTCAGTAGTGGCGAGGCTGAGATCAGTCGAAAAGAGGGGAGTACTCATGCAATTGAAGGCGTTGTGTAGAGAAGGCCGATTGAAGAAAGCCATTGCTATTTTACCTAAAATGAGCCATTTGAATCTTCTTTGGGTAAATTCTGACATCGTCGTTTTGATGCTTAAGGCATGTGCGACATGAAGTTACTTTTATAAGGAAATAAAATCCATGCCGCATCCTTAAAGTTGCAATAGAATACATAATATATTCATGTATAACAAACTCATTATCATGTACATAAAATGTGCGAGTTTGGAGGATGCACGCCATGTGTTTGAAAAAATGTATGAGAGAAAAGTGGATAGTGATGAAAGTGTGAATCAAGTTGAAACAAAATCATAGGTCGTGGACACTAAGGAGATATAAATTGATGGATTGCTTGATCGTTTCACCCAAGTGTTTGGAGGAGTTGCGTTGAGGAGGGAACAGTGATCCATTAAAAGAAGCGTGTACTGTATAGAGGTGAGATGGATGGCTCACATTAGTTTTGTGTTTTAATTCATTGTGGAGGTATTGTTTGGAGGCAGTAATCCTACGTAGTTTTGTGTTAGAGCAAATGTATAGTTCATGTTCTAGATTTCTATTCCTGAACCTGTTTTGGAAAAGGGATTTGAAATCATCCATAGGCGTAATCAGGAATATCTCAGAAATTTTACTGCTGGGCAATGAACTATTTAGTTAAGATCATGGGCCCATAACCCACAAATCTACGAGTTTTGAAAATATGTAGTTTCATTGCATCACATTCTCCTTCAGGTGGTTGAAGTATTCCTTGTCCTCAGTCATATGGAAGGATTCTCCAGAATAAATATACCATATGTTATTTATTATTGAGCTTTACATGCAATCTATCAATGAGAAATATTTCTCGAACTGAGAATAAAATGCATCCAACTTAGTAAATGCATCCACATAATCCTTATTGGAATCCTTACTCTAATTAGAGCATTTAGTGGCATAATTTCTAAACTCATGGACATGGAAGAATTTGATCTTGATCATATCCTTCTTCTTCCTCTCACCCTTTTGATTAGATTTTGCCTCTCATTAGCCCTTCTTACAGTAGGATTTGCTACTTTTTTTTCTATCCTATATCATAGTTGATCTCCCAACTCACGTCCCTCTCCAAATTTCTTCTTGGATACAATATGGCCATAGCCTTTTCTACCTAGGAATATATTCTCTGTGAGTAACCACATATTAAAAATTATCACAAGACTTATTTAGTCCTCGAAGTACAAGGTTCACAAGGTTGTTATATACTATAGTCTAGACCACTCTAGCTAGCTCATCCTAAGCCTAGGTGGACTTGGAAATATACATAATGATGGGATATCCTTTTTTATTTCAAATACTTCTTAGCTTATCCTTCAAGGAAATATTTTGACATCAGTGAAATGTTGATATAGATCTAAGATGAATTTCCACATCTCATATATTTCTTTATTCCCATGGTAAGGAGGGATAATATGATCTCTGATCCACTCACAAATCATTTTACTCACCTTCGTTTCATTTTTTTAATGATATATCAACTATTTGGCATCCTGAGATGGAATTATTTTATTTTTTAGAAATATTGTCACCCCATTATCCTCCAACACAAGTAACATATGCTCCTTCCATGAGAAGAAGCTTTAGGTTCCATATAAATTATTATCTTCCCTTAATATTTGGAAAGCCATAAAACTATCCAAAGTTACTACTCTACAAAACTATAGTGCAAGCCTTCCACCTAATATGTGCTTTTCACTGACTGATCAATTTTATGTTCGTTCTTATGCTAATATTTTCCTTGATACCATGATAAATTTCCTTGAAACTATTGAAATACTTAGATGAAAAACTATATATAAGGAAAATATAAACTAAAACCATATTTTCTTTCACAAATATATAAAGATTATCAACAATTTATAAGTAGCAGAAAATAATCAAGACATAAAAAAAAACATCACACAAATTGACAAGCTTGTTTACCAAGGAAACACAAAAGGGGAAAATTACTTATTTCTTGTGGTATTTTATTGATTTTTCTTGAGCAAGTAGTTCTACTAAAAAACAATTCGTCTCTGAGAAAGCAGTCTACCTCTTGTCACGAATCTCAACTAATACAATTGATCTCAGCATGCTTTGATCACGGCTTGATCTTGGCCCTCTACAAAACAACGTTTCCCCTACTGAATAGCCTTGACTTACCCTTCCTCTTGCATGATCCCTGTTCCTTTATAGTTCCATGAGCACTAGGCCCCTATTTCCTAGATCATTAGAACCCTATTTCCTTACAAAAATAAACTCCTATCCTCTAGCATAGTTCCTAAGATCCTTACACACTTGTGATATCCAGATTCTTAGGAGACAAGCTCTCAAATCTATGCTCTCTATAATAAAATATGATGTCATAAAGCTTGTGTATATTATGTTCCTCCATATTCCCCTTTATAGACCCAATTAAAGCATGCAAGGAAGGCCCAGTTAAATTTTAGAAGTGGAGTTGTAATAGTGAGTTAACTGAGTGATACTCTTTCTCTTTGTAATCAACACTTGGAGACTCAACTCATTCTTCCCTTAATCAAGAATAAAGAATAGCTCTCTTTGACTAAACTCGTAATTGCCACCTCATTCTATAGTCAAATTGATGAAGATGCCACTTAAGTGGACCTCTAACTCTACGCATGCTTTCTTGATGATTATTCCAATAAACTAGAAATAAACTCATCCTAACTAAATTCTAACTCATGAGCTCTTACTTACGCTAGAGAAAGACAAATTGAGGTCTTCACTAGCTAAGGAACAAGCCATAAGAACTTTACTCGCTACATTTTCAATAAAAATTAATGGTTTATGATCAAATTCTTATCTAATCATGTGATTGATGCTTAAAATATATAAAAAAAACCTTGTTTTCTAGAAGGGGTTTAAAGTAGCCTTTCCATTGTGTTTTATTTGTAGGCTCTAAGGTTTTTCAATCTCATCTTTAGGGTTAGGATGAGGCTCAGTATTTTGTCGAACATCCATTTAAATAAGTTTAATTTGTTTCTTGACATTCGGTTAGTATTAGGCTTATCATTTAGTATAACTTCCATTGCAATAAACTCAATTGGGTTCTTCACATATGTTGTTTCTTTCTTAGCTACAATTTGTATTTTGTTCAGCCTCATGTAATTTTATGTTTACTAATATGTTGGGTTTAACTTGGAATAATCAAATAATGGGTTTTTGGTGGTATGGAGGATAAAATTTTGTATTTATCTAAAGGTCCACATGAGGGATACTAAATTTAGTCTAATATGGATCTCAAATCTCAAATATATCCCTTTTCCCCTACCCCTAAAGTACCAAAGAAAGACTATATCCATTAGAAGAAGAAACCATAACAATTCTGGGTTGGATAACAAGTGTATAATCTAGAGGCTATATTTCCAACTCAGTGAGACCATGTCCCATGACATCATAGAACATCATAAGAAATTAATCCAACTCACTAGGTGATCTTAGACAGTACAAGGTGAAATATTTCAATGGATATCATTTTGAATCCTTGTCTTCCTTGTCTGTGGACACTAATGATAATTAATCCTCACCGCCAAAGATCCCACCTCAATGATTAAATCCCTTGAAGGATGATCTTTTAACCCTATTTCTAGGTTTACTGCACTCTTCATTTATTAGAAAGAAGTACTTTCTAGCTCAAAATATTGAGTGGGGTTTCATTGTTGGTATGCTCTTATACTATTTAATGAGTGGAATACCCATTTTTGAACCCTTGGAATATGACCAAGAGGGTTTGGTTCCATGAAATCAAAGGAGATAAGAGAGGTAATTAAATAGAAGATTAATGTGTTAAACTTGTAATTAAGTCATAATATCAAATTTAATGAAGTGAAGGAGCTTGAGTACTTGGCCATTATGGGCCAGTTCACAAGTAAATGTATGAATGCAAAATCCTTAAAAGACTATAGGAAAGAAAATTTCATTGAGGCCCTAGGTTACTCCCCTAATTACATGGTAGGGTGGATTATTTGGATCCTTAGGTTGAAGGTGAATACTTATAAAATAATTTAGCTAATTTGGAAACTAGTTTCACACTATAGGAATTTATTAGGAGTATATTTCTCCCATGGGATAATTTTTCATGCTTTTCCCCCCAAAAAATCATCATATCCCATTTTTATTTAACTATTTTATCCATATTCTATAGGATATGATTATTTTACCTTAAAAGTTACAACACTTTTATAGAAATCATATAAAATCCCTAGAAAGTTGAATATTTTTAAAAAATATCACTAAACATTTTATAGTTTGAGTATTAAGCGCTAGTAATATTCACCAATGCTTCCACATATTAAAGTAAATTTCCAGCCTTAAAATTTTCCCTAATTTTCGCATTCTCCTTCCTCCCAAGGGGAACATTGAATTTTATTCCAATTAAATCCAATTAGACTATTACATAATCTAGCAAAGGTTACTAGGACTACTTCTACTTCTATGGTCACACAATGTCCCTAGTTAAAATAGTAATTCCATAGGTCTAATTTAGGAAGATGATATTACTTATAAAGAAGAATGGAATATGGAAATGGTCAAGTTATTTATTGGATTAGACCTCACATAATATTTTGGTGAATCCATATTTATTAGGAAATGGATGACCATTTTCCAAAACATTCAAATATGGAATATGTAACATATATGGTCATTTGGTGAAGATATGTCATCTTATAAATAAATTAAAGGATTGGATTCTAAAGGATTTTAATGAGCACAAGATAAAATATTAAAGTTAAAGGAAAAAGGATATCCAAAGGATCCCTGTACAATTTTCTAAAGGATAAATCTCTACAAGAATTACCATCAAAACATGATGTTCATAGCTTGGATCACATACAGGTGTTGAAAGTTTTTTCTACTAGGGGTGGAATTCAACCTCATACAACATGTATGCAGGTCCCTCTATGTTTTTTGGGAGGTGTTGCTAATATTTTAAAACAAACTCAGATAATTTGTAGTAAAATTAAAATAATAAACATGTGCATCTATGAGCGGACCAAGCATTTTCTGAAAATATGTAAGGAGAAGAGTAACAAGAAGTATGATATCCATCCATTACATCAAATCAAGATAATATCAATGAAGCATATTGAATATAGGGATAAGATAAGAAAGCTAATATATTATAGAGCTATAAAACGATTTCATTCATGTAAAATTTTTAAGGATAATAAAAAAAATCATGATATTCATACATATTTAAATAAGATTTTGGACCACAAATGAATTGTCTTCTAGAAACGAAGCTCTTTGCAAGAGTAAAAATTATTACAAATTTAATTTTGAAAATGTTTGGTTCCTAAAACACTCATCAGAAACCAAATAGTTAATTTAAAATTTATATACATTCATCCCAAGGGGGCCTAGGGTTGGGATCCTAATATTCGTAAACATAAATAAGATACCTAGAAGAAAAGAATAATTTTTTTCAAACATATAAGTAAGTGATATATGAAAAAATGAATATATTTGAATGATCAAATAATGGGAAGAAGGAAAGGAATGCTTCAAGAATTAAAAATACTCACAAAATGTTAAATAATGGAATGTATTTGTTGTTGAAGTCTTCATTTCCCTTTATTGTTGATGATGAAGTCAATACAATAACCATTTGACAATTAATTAGGATTATATGTATCCTTGGACTGACTAGTTTATCCATTATTTAATTTAATATTTCATCGTAGGGGTTGTGATGTCCATTTTGACACGTTGGCCAAATTTCTCCTCAATTTCTTGAGCGTCCTCTTGCAATAGTGAAACTAAGGCATAATGATCTTCATTTACATTGACAAAATTAACCAACCATTTTTTTAATTTCCTCTTCATTAAAATAAATTATATTATAGAAATTTGACCTCGTGGAATCCTTTAGATCATTCAACTTAGCCTTCATTATGTCTTTCAGAATTAGCCTAGAATCTCTTATCATGTAGGGACCATGTAGACCATAAAAAAATTTGATTGGATTGAAGAAGGAATGACATATTTTATCATTAATTGTATTACATTCAAAATTAATCTCCTCTAGTATGTTGATTTTGGAAGACCATCCGACTTGGATCAACTTCAGTATTTTTGTCTTAGAGAGATTTTGTTGTCATATTTGTAGTTCCTTGAGTAAAGTGAGATTTTGACTTAAATTAGATAAGTCATTATATACGAAATTCCTGTCATGCTTGAGGTACTTCATAAGCTAATTAATAAAAGAGAAAGGGATGATTGACACTATGTGATTTACAGTATGTGATTCATTTCTCTCATTTCAATCCCATTTCTTCACCTTCATGAGCATCACTTGATGAAATGAGTGCTAATTGGACTATTAAAAAATCATGAGAAATTATTTAGTCACAACTACCTCTCATGTAAAAGGTCATAAATGAATGACTTAACTAACCCAGTCGAATCCAAAAAAAATATATCTAATATAATGCACTGCGAAAACACCTCACTACTTAAATACAAAGAGTGAAGGGAGTTATACTTGAATGGTTCATGAGGGAAAATACTTGCTAAGGTTTTTCAAATAGGGTATCGAGCTAAGTGGGATTAATTGTGGGGAAAAATCCATAGTTAAGTGCGCTTGAGTTAAAGGCAATCTAGGATGGGCGACATATTGAGAAGTCCTGGTTACTAGGTGCAAGCATCGAAAGTGATGATTGATTCCATGTGATTCATTTCACTAGTTTCAATCCCACTTCTTCACCCATGTGAGCATCAACCGATGTTATGAGTGTCATAAGAAATTAGTGAGTTATGAAAACCTCTCATGTAAATGGTCATAGATGAATGAATTACTTAATGCAGTTGAATCCCAAAAATTGATATGTAATATTTGTAACAAATTTCTCAAATGGGAAGATACTTACCATAAATATACAATAATTTTCACCCTTATTGATATAATTAAAAATTTAATATTTAACTTCATTGAGGAGGCAGGCCTAGTTTTTTAACTCTATGGACTATGCCAAGGGGTTATACTATCATTGATAGTGTGTGTATGGTGAAAGGAGTCATGAATAAAGGAATAAGATTAAGAGATTATTATATCTCTTTTATTGTCTTGTTAAGCCTCAGATTCTTTACTTCCTACATGAGTGAGCCAATAATTATACTATTTTCTGATGTAATTTCATGACACTTGTAGTTCTCACTTAAAAAATGTCAATGTCCATTGGATTTTTACCAACAAATTTTATTCTGAACCTTCAAACTTTGAATTTTTAAGTTCTTATTAATTCTACCATAACTTTAATTTTGCAAGGTGATAGGGTAATCATAGAAATTTTTTGTATCCTAAGAAATAGCTTATATCATTCTTTGGTTTTCAAGCATATGGGATGTAACCTATTCATGTACTACAGTTCAATTAACTTCAACATTCATAATTTCTTCCATGTTTTATTATTCATTTGACCCTCTAACTTTGTATAACTAAATTGTGTGTGACCTTTCAGGGATCAATCTAGGAGGGGCCTCTTCCTTTTCTCCTCCACCTAAGATCCTATCATTACTTTTCCTTCAACTTCAATTAGCATTTATATTCCATTTAGTTGAATAAAAAATTGGGATGATTTTGGGGTGTGGAGGTTGGAGGTGGATCTATATAAATTTTGACTATTTTCTTCTATATTCCTCCTACACTTGTGTTGGTTTCTTCAACAGCTTCTTACATATTCCTTGGTAACTTTTTGTGACTTGATGAGCTACTCTGACTTTCTTTGATTTCTTTACTGACTCTCATAAACAGGTTGTCATATATAACCATAGTTAGGTGCTTAGAAAATATTCCTTCCGAATCAAAACCTTGAATGACATTTTATTCAATTAAATTAAAATAATTTAAATACTAAGCAAACTATACCATATAGTTACCATTTTTATTCTTACTTGTCCGAAAATAAAAGGAAACAAGATAAATTGTATTGTTTTCTTCCACTCAAATCCTATAAACTAAGAGTGATATTGTAAACAAATTCTAGCAATGAAATACTTATCGATAAAAAACTTGGGTAACAATATTGCCTTGTCCTGAAATCCATATATTTGAATGATGAAATTGCTTTCTCTTTATTCATAGATGAATTTTTCCCATAGGGTAGCTTGTTCTTGTCCTAATATTCTCATAATATCTCATCCAATTATTATGTAGCTAACTTATTTCAAAAACAAGTCTTGGATTTGAAGAGAATGAAAAAGAGATATGTATCTCCACAATATTGGATATATGAAATGAGTTTGTTTTTCGTCGGGATTGAAGTTACCCTTACTGAGCATGCTGTGAAAAACATGATAAGACATAAGAGCTATTATTAAATATGTCATGATGAAAAATATGTGGTTCTTCACCAAATTTACTAATTAGAGGGATAAATCATTTGAAATGAAGTATTTCTAGTTAAATAAAGAATCTATTTTATAACAATAGTTGAGAACATAGAGTACAAACTTTGGAAAATTAGTTGTAGTTATTCTTCCCACCACTCGAGCCAGAAACCAAGAAACAATATGCAGACATATGCCAGAATGCAATAAAATACAAAAATAGGCATCAACACAGAGATGTAGTAGGAATAAAACTCCATTTCATTAATATAAAATACTAAAAAGTTCTTACAAACAAAATGGAAAATAAAGTAGCACATTCGAAGGTAGCTTATCTTTAAGGAGCGATCTGGCAGCTACATGCTCTGAAATGTGTTACAATGAGGCTCGAAGGCCTATTTATCATTGAGAAGCAATGGAAAAACCTAAAAATCCAAAACCCTAACCCTATGAGATGAAGTGCCAAAACTATTGACCCCATTTGGGTAAATTGGTACATCAACTTCTCGAGGATATAACTTTGGCATACAATCTTCATTTGATGCGAAAAATACCTTGTTAGAAATATCTATCTGAGGAATAAAACTTTTGAGTGAACATTATTATATAAACACCCATGTTGGTCCTGGTTTTCGCAAAAAGAGTCATTTAAGACCTCAAAACAGCTCCGGAAATTCAGGAGGCGAAAAACTTCCAAAAATAGTAAATTGCGCTACAATTAAGGAAACTAAAAAAATAAGAGAAAAAATGGGTGGGGTCCAAGTGGGATAGGTGGGTGCCCATCAATATCCACTTGGATCAATCCTCCCTTCTTAGGAAGAAATGGTTCCCATTGCATTGAGTTCCTCCATGAGAAGAGGAAAGATCTGTTGAAATCGGTACCTCGTGAGCCACTTGCCTTGGTTCAGGAGCTGACCAGCTTTGAAAAACCAATATAGTTGGATCTTAAGCTGGTGAGTGTTCTTGATCCACATTTCCATGATCTAATCAGATGTGGCATGTTCCATGAAGTTGTGGTTTAGCTATGTTGTTGTTATTTTTTCTGCAATTTCTCATGTGTCGAGTAATGGTGGAAAGTATGGCCCAAGGCAATCCACATTGAACACTGAGTGAAGGCCAAGGAATGGGGGAATTTTTAGTTGAAAAGAATTTTCTCCTAGAACCTTGATAATGGTGTGAGATGTATATCAGAGTGGTATGAGCTTGTGATGAGCTCCAGTTAGGCATTCTTTCTACAAATGAAACAAAAAATTTCACCCACTTAAAACTTGTGCGACACTAGATGTTGATCATGTCACTACTTGTACTTGGAATTGGAATTATCTAGGATTTCGTGAACCTACTGGTGAATGTGTTGAATGTGCTCATTGAATTTGTTTGCCTTGCTGGTTTCAGACTAGACATGAACCAAATTTTCCTGAGTAGCTTCAAATGGTATGGACACATCAATGGGTCATAGTTGATGGGATCTGAAGCCCACCTAAAAGGGGTTGTGGCTAGTTGAGCTGTGGAGATCCCAGTTATAGTTCTACTAGACATATAGGAGGCTTTCATCCCATGTCTATGGATTCTTTGATTTGTACATGCACAAAATGTCTACAAACATCCTGTTCATGACCTCTATTTGGCCATCAGTTTTGGGGTGAAAAGTTATGGACTTAGTGAGCTTGGCCTCCAACATCGACTAGAGACTTGACCAAAATGTATTGACGAAATTGCTATCCTGATATGAGATAATGACTATGGGATCCGAAAGAGTACCCACACTCGTTTAAAAAGAATTTACCAGTGGATTATGCTATGATATTATTCTTGCAGGCCACCATAATGGCCATTTTTGAGAATCTATCGATGATAAAAAAAACGCAGTCGTTTCCATGCTTAGTAGAAGGAATGTCCAACATGTAATCCATGGAGATGGATTCCCATGTTCGACGAGGGGTAGGTAGGGGAGAATATATCCCTTGCTTCTTGATGCCCAGTTTGGAAATGATGCAGGTAGTGCATGATATGATGTACTTCCCAGCATCGTGTCGAAGTTTGGGCCAATAAAAATACATTTGCAGTACTACAACTATTTTCTTGACCTCAAAATATCTAGTGACCCGACTATAGTGCGCTTTCGGATCCTCTTAGCATGCTCACTTGAAGGAACACAGAGGTATCCCAGGTGGCATAACAATGCATCCTAGAGGTGAAAATATGGAGCTTTCTTACCTTCTAGGAGCGTCTTGTATGTGTTGTCGAATTGTATATTACTTTGGTAGAGATGTGGCCAAATCGAATTCTCGTGCCCACAAGATTTGAGCAAAATGGTTGGCACCATTATTCATGGTCGACTGAGGAAATATGCAACATTATTTGTGCTACCCTTCTCGTACTTTATGTTCAAATGGAACTGTAGCAAGTATGGGGAACATTTCTGATGGTGATCATTCTGAAACTTCAGTTGTGTTTATATGAACTAGAGGGGTTAGTGACATGTGTCGATGACCATTTCCTTCTCAAAAATTCAATCCTTCCATTGTTGGCAAGCTTGCACAATGGAGTACATTTTTTGTCATACGTGGGATAATTTTGGACTGTGTCTGAAAGTGTCTCACTTTGGTATGCCATTGGATTCGCCTGCTGAGTATGTATTTCCATAATATCATAGTTAGAGGCATCTGTCTCAGTCTAAAATGGTTGTTGCAAGTCTTGTAATGTGAGCATTGGTGTAGAGAAGAGGCGATGCTTCGACTCTGCGAACGCCTTTTGTTGAGATACAGAAAAAAATAGTTTTTTTAGCTCCTCCCTTGGTTACTTGACTCAAAGGCCAAGTGATATGAGAAAACCCCTCTAACCCCTACCATCAATAATGTATCCCATATATTGAATTTGGGTCATGCGAAAAGTACATTTCTCCAAATCAGCACATAACTTGTGTTGCCATAATGTTTGGAGGACCTGTCGAATGTGGTCTATGTGCTCTTCCCAACTTCAAGTCAATATTGAAATATTTGGCCCCATTTGGTTGGTCGAAAAGGGAATCAATCTGTGGGAATGGATACATATTCTGAACGGTGATACTTTTTAGTGCCCGATAGTCAATATAAAGTCTCCAAGTACCATCCTTTTTCTGCACCAACACGATCAGGCTCCCATGTGGCGATGAACTCGGTCGAATGTGAAATTTCTATAGCAGCTCCTGAATTTGCCTCTTGATTTTTATATTCTTCATAATATACTACCAATATAATGGTCCATTGGGTTGCATCACACCTAGCGTTAGATCGACGGAGTGATGAACATGACAATGTCGAGGTACCACGATGAGTGAGGTGAAGATGTCCCTATACTCCTCCACAATATTTTCAATCTGTTGTTGTCATGCGGAAGAGCCCTATTTGGAGGTCGTGGTTACATTATTCTTCTTTCCCTAAGGGCGGATCATCAAGAAAACAAATTTCCCAGTTTTGGAAATGAGCTTACTCAATTATTTTACAGTGATCAAAGAGATGGCCGTGGGCGGTTCTACCTTCAATTTCCTGTAAAAATTATTTCCAAAACTAGCAATAATAGCATGAGGCCTAGCCTTATACACATCATGTCAATTCCACAAGTATGGTTGGCCTAATAATACATCACAAACATCAAGAGGAGAAATATAACATAATATCTCAGCCATAAAGGGATTTATGTTATAGGGAAGGTTACACTTCTCGCTAACGCGGAGATCCTGTCATTGGTGAAGCCATCCGATGGTGTATGACTATGGGTGTGCTATGGTCAGCAGGCTCAATTGCTTCATGACCTCAGCTGAAATGAGGTTCTTTTGGCTCCCACTATCGACAATGAACTGTAGCGGGGAACCCTTCACCCACATATGGGAATGGAAGAGGTGCTCCCCCTCCTCTGGATCTTCAGGTTCCTCCTTCTGAATATTGTTGGTGGAAATAGTGGCATTTGGGTCTACAACGATAATTTGCTTCCCCTTTTCATTCCCCGTGTTGGCTTCTAAATCAGAGTCAAAACATGCATCTGATTTGTAAGCCTTCAGCTCGACCACTAGTGATTTCTTGACCTAACACTCACTTGTGTTGTGAGTGGAGCTCTTATGCAAATCACACCAGTTTCCTGTGTCCTTCTTGGGATTTGTAGTGTTTTTATTTTCTTGCAGCTTTGGAAAGTTGCCCTGAGATGCCCTGCCTTGGCTTTTTCCTTTTTTCTATGGTTTGGGCGCACCTTTCCCTTGCTTCTGATTCATAGATCCAAAGTCTCGCTTCTTTTGTTCTAATTTCTGCTAAATGTTGGCAACATACTGATATGGTGCACCATGCAAGGAGCGGTCATGGAACTCCATTTCCTCCTAAATATATCTGTGCATACAAATGCGGTTGTTGAACACCAAAATTTTCTCTGAATATTTGATACCCAACTTTATGCGCATTGTATGGAAAAAATTTGTTATCTCATTAACATCTCCATGCCTTTGCTCCCACAACATAGCCCATTTTATTTACTTATCCTCATAGCTTCTCACGCGATAATATTTTTCCTTGATGGCATTTCGGTAAGAACTTGAAGTGGGTGCGACCGATAACAAGGAGGTTTCCCTCTTGTCCTTTTGCTCAGAATAGCTTTCCTACCAGTACTTGATATGGGGGATGGCTTTGAGAAGTTTAAAAGTAATCTTTTCCTGATTGGAAAAGTCATGAATCAAGAAATATCCTTCTAATAGATTCAACCATCTAGCTATGTTTTCTACAATCTATTTGGCCATAAAAAATGGGAATGTCAAAGTTTAAATTTACCTTAAAATGAGTGGTGCCTCCATAGTGGCTACTGGGTGAAGGTGTGCCACCAGTGAGTAGATGTTGAAGGATCTGGGAAAAATTATCAATCATCATGTTCCTTTGTTTCCTGAGGGCCTCCTTGAGAAATATTTTGATAGGATCTCTTGTTTACTTTTCTTTCTTTTCTTCTGCCATGGGAGGTCATTTGGGTTTGTGAGGCTGATCTTGCAAAGTTTCAACTAGATCGAGCCCTAACTCCTTATACCTCGACCTTGTTGGGGACATGTAAAGAAATACCGAGAAAGAGCATACTACTCTGATACCACTGAGCTAGAATTATGCAGCAATGAAATTAAATATAGAAACAAACATCAACACTGAGATGTCGTAGAAATAACATTCCATTTCATTAATATCAAATAATAGAAAGTGCTTATAGATAGAATGGAAAATAAACTAGCTTGGGCTACATGACAAGAGAAGAGATGTGGTGGCTACATGCCTCTGAATTATGTTACAATGCAGATCAAGGGTCTATTTATTATTGAGAAACAATGGAAAATGATAAACATCCAAAACCCTAAACCTAGGAGATGAAGCACCAAAGCTATGGACCCTGTTTGGGTAAATTGGTATATCAAATTCTTGGGACGTAACTTTGGCACATTATCTCTATTTTACGCAGACAATACCTCGTTAGAAAGATATATCTAAGGCCTAAAACTTTCAAGTGAAAAAATTGGTCAAAGATCCATGTTGGTCCGAGTGTTTGAAAAAAATTGACGTTTAGGGCCTCAGAACGGCTCCGAAAGTTCAGGACTCGAAAAAATGCCAAAAAATAGTAAATTGTGCTACAGTTAAGGAAACTGAAAAATTGAAAGAAAAAATGGTGGGGGTCCAAGTGGAATAGGAAGGAGGCCACCAATATCCACCTTGATAAAAAAATATCTAAAATTAATTACAAACAAGGAAATATGTAAAACATAAATAACATAAGGAGCATGTAAAGCTAGTAAGATGAATCCTTCAATAGAATTCGACCCCCCCCACTTATTATTCCAAGAAAATGTTAGCATCTAATAAAATTAGTAACTTGTTTTGTTTTGGCGACTCAAATATCCTTTTGATCACTTTAGGGATGAGAGGAATCATATTCCTCTTTACTTCTTCTCTAGTTGTTCTCATATTTGAATCAAAATTCTTTGCATAAACATGAACTATTTCCATGAATTCAAAAACCTCAGGAATGAATGCAACTTTCCCAATCTACTAGTCCAAATTGTGTTGCTTTTTTATGCTCGATTAGTAAGTTCCCATACCACTAATATGCATTCAACTAGGTAAATTTCTTATCTTAATGAGAAAGTGAGTTAAAGGCATTACTGTAGATTTATTCTTTCCTTCCTTTATCATCCATATTCAATTTGTACTTGGAAATTCATGATAAATTACAATTTCTCCTAGTGCCACTTACCTATAAATTAATCATTTTCAAATATAATCCTTTGTGGTTACTCTCTTGCTTGCAATTTTTTTTGGGTGGCAAAGGATAATAAATATAAATTTAATATACTAATGCCACCATTTATAGGAGATGGTGGGATTAAATATCAAAGTTTCAAGACTATATTTTCTATATAACTCGAAGATTGATCCTCTTTTGGTTCCCTTGATATCAATATCATGATTGATAATTTAATATCCCTATTTTTCTGATTTTATATAGACGGTTGAGAATCGTAAAGGTTAAGTGTCCCTAAAGGAAAACTATATGTGGACGTATTATTTTTGAAATAAATAAATGTGGAATTTAATTATTGTGCAAAGACTAGAGTAAATTGGAGACTAGGATTACAAATCCATGAGGATGGAATAAAATCCAAAGACTTTCCCAAAATCTCAAAAACTCCTTGGAGAAAATGATAAAATAAAATAAAAATATTAGATAGGAGATATGAATCTAATAGATACCTCAGTAAAGTTAAAAGTTATTGAGAAGAGGTGAAATAAAAATTGAAAGAGGAAAAAGATAGCTTTAAAGACCTTTTGTGGAAAAAACAAAAGTGAAGCCTAGGCTAAATGAAAACATCATGCTAAATTAACTAGACACAGTTATGGAAACATGCTGAGGGAAATCAAGCTTAAATAAGCTATTCCTAGTTAGACAAGAGGTTGTCGAAACTGTGGAAGAATTGGTCTCTGCTTTGGGGGAGCTGTGGATGGAGCTCAAGGTTGGGTGGAAAATAGTCTTTACCTGAGTATGCACACTTTGTTAAATTTTATCTTATGATTTCTTTTATAATTATGATACTCTGAGCTAACCAGATGTGGTTAAGTGATGAATTTTAGTTGAAATAAATATACCTAAAATTATAAATCCTTTTAATAGTTTGTTTTGTTCTTAGTAATAATTTTTGATATATATTTGATAGAAGTTTAACTATAACATATATAGTTAATTATTCTATATATTTACATAAACTAGAATAAATAGTTTGACCAACACACAGAATTTTTAAACCCAAAGGAAAGGCTCTAAATTTTCTATTAGGTCTCTATAAAATGTTTTATTTCAAACCCAGAAGACTCAATTTAGATCAATTATAATTATAAATGTACTAAAAGAAATATAAAGAGCGATATTAAAAATACATATTTTATTTTTCTAAACTGATATTCAAAGCATTTATGTATACAATTGAGTAGTTAACTACAATTAAATCGTGAAAGTATAAATCTGCACAATCAACATATTCATATTTAGTCTATATAATTCCTATTTTAGGAATATTCATACAGATAGATGCATATGCGTATTGAAAATAAAACATATAAAATTTATATAAATCTTATGAGTATGTGAAATTCCTCTGATAGAAGTGAATATAAAAGAGATAGATGGTTGAAATCTGTACATTGGGATGATCGAACTGGAGGTAGACGAAACTTGTCGTCAGAGCTTCTAATAGAAATGTGAAGTAACTGTGAGGGAATTCTAGTAAATAGAATTACCTGTATGTAGACACATAAAATTGCGCTAGATTAGAACTAAACATAATAAAATAAATATAAAAAATATATACAATTTTTATAATAGGCAATAGTTCAAATTGTACTTATTGAAGGAAACGGAAGGGTTGGAATTCTTCCTTTACAAGCACATAAAAAAATATTACTTTCAGAAATAACATAAATAAAAGAACTGTGACACCTGCAATTAATTAAATTACATAATGAGATTTCTAATTTAATTTTAGAATTGAATATTAAATTCCCTTGTTGAATACTGAAACAAAGTACTTGGTGTCTGATTATATGGAAAAAATTTGACGAATCTGGAAAAATAGATTTTTTTGTGGATCACAAATGAATAAACTGTTCTGTGAAAATTTAAAAAATAAGTTTTCATTTCAGAATAATATTTTTATTAGAAGAAATAAAAATTTGAGTTTTGTTATGGATATGTTATAAAATTATAAAATATGAAATCAAGAAAAGGGCCTAATCGTACCATAACGATAGAAACAGGGGATCTGTGAACTATATGAAGTCATAATTAAATTAAATTGAATCTAATATATCTCTTTGTCCTATATATAAATTATGGAAATATATATATATAAAAGGCTCAGAATATAAATATAGTATGGACACTACCTTTATATTAAATTCGGATGAATTGGAATGCTAAAATAATTGGAAAAAGAAGTAAAGCAATATGTTGTTTAATCAATCTGAAAAAATATGAGGTTAAAGTTGTAAACTATCTCGGTCTGGGTAACCAAATGCATAGACAAAGAATTTTAATAAATTCAATAGCTAGGAAGTAGAAGTTATCGATTTAAAAGAAATAAATATCTTCACATTTAAAATAAAGGTTCATTTGAAATCAAAATAAGTTATTAAATCCTCGTTATTAGTATCCAGATCATTTGGAAAAAAAAATGCATAACTAGAGAATCTTCCTAAATTCAATAACTGAGAAGTTAAGTCGATATCAAAATTTTATACTACTGTAAAAATAAAGAAAATAAAAAAATGATATATGTCAAAGAATAAACATGTTACAGTTTGACCCAACGTAACTCCTTATAATTTCATACAGAGGAGAAGTAGAACGAATTCGGTTGTATATAAGAAATGAGAAGGAGAAATGATACCTTAAACTCAAAAATAAATAAACTAAGTTAACGAGATTTAATTACGGGTTTAAACTCGAAAATCATTGTAACTTGCTACAAGAATACCTAATCAAATCCAAAATAAAATAACTTTAGGATGTAAGTTATACTCAAGAATTGGGTAGACGGAGTTCGGTAAAATCCATTGTAACTCCCAACCAAAACTGTATACTTATTGTGATAAAAGTCTTCGTCCTTCTGAGAAGAAGACAAAATAAATTTGGTATATTTAACTTCTAAACGAAGGGACCAAAAACATCAGCTAATTAAAAATCCAACAAACATATATTTTTCATTGGAACCTACCAAAATCTTGACGTCTCAGACCTGTTGGAACATAATTTTCGTCAGGCAGAAGAATACCTCTTTTGGCCTGAATATGAATTTGGGAATATTAGTTGACAAATGTAAAAACCCGAAATCAATAAAATCAACTAATTAAATGAAAGGGGAAGGTTGAATATGTAGTATAACGTAAATAAAATTTAAGAGAAAAATCCCAAAACAATTCTGGGAATCGTATGGATAACAATTATTTAGCTAAAACTGCGGAAATACCAATTTTTGTAAGGTTGAAAGGAAAAAATGAAATAAAACATCAGAGATTACTTGAGCATTCCATGAGATTATTTTCAATGCAAATAAAAAAAAATTCCTTTAGCCCTGAGTGGTTCTCCTTATGGAAAACCAAAGGAATGACGAGCACGAGGGGAGATGGTCTCGACTAACAAAAATTCACAAATGAAATTCAGAGAGACAAAAACGAAAAACCTTAGCCAAGTAAATTTTAAATGGTAGAAATATGAATCAATCAACGTCATTGAAAGATCAACATATCAACCCTACAACTATTCTTGTAATAAGTAAGCCGATGTGATGAGCAGGTGATTGATGGTACGAAGAGTTATTGCGGGTAAAAGTAAAAAAGATAAGAGTTAATGTGTATATCTTCTCGGTCATTCAAATTAATGCATATAGACATTATTAAAGCTGATAAATAAATCCTAAGTTATGAATTATAGCTTTGAAGGTCAATTGGTTGTGCCATTCAACATGTTTTTACGCTTAGGGATAAATAACTAAGTAGGTATCAACATATGTGGCAAGTTGTATGAAATAAGAATACCAAATAATATACATTATAAATTAAATACCATTTCGACGGTTAGCATGCCAATTTGATTGTACATCGAATTTTAATAAACGTTATGGTTATATTAATACAAACGTAATGGTACCATAGTGGATTACAAATAACAATTGATTAGAATCGTGTTAAAGTAAATGGGAATAGGGATACGATGCAAGGAAATAGATATGTATTCAAACTCCATTACATGCATGAGTGGTTAAAGAACTAGGATAGGGAAATTATGTTTAGTTGTATTTTATGGTTAATATATGAAAACGCATAAAGATATGTATCTTGAGTCAACTATATATATAGATATATAGTATACCATGCGATCAGGTTGTGGAATAATATTATGATTGTATACATTCATTGATATTAAATTTAATGTCTATATTACAAGTTAAGGGTGATCCCTTGAATAAAATGTAACAAATGTTCTAAGAAACATTTAGAAGTTGCTGAAAAGAAAAATTGTTCAGGCAATATAATAACTGAGATAAAGTTCTTTAGTGATAATCTGCAAGATTGTACTAATGAGATCAAAGTAAAGTAAGGAAGTGGCAATAAAAGTAGTATGAGTGTCATAAATAGATTTTTTTTGTGTGTAAGTAGAATTGTTACAAATGGTATCAGTGCCCACGTTGAAAACACTGGGGCTATGTGTCCCAAGAAAGAAAAATAAAAAATTATGCTGTTGTGAAAAATAAATTTTTTTTTTTCTTTTTAGAATTTGATGTACTAATTAAACACTGTTTATAGTGATTGAAGTGAAGAAAAATACAAATACTATTATGAATGATGAATGAGATTTTTTTGTGGATTTGGGGGTTGCGGGAGACCCACGAGATTAAAATGCTCAATTTTTGGACATGATAAGAGATATGCAACATGAAATGGTTCAGCCAAGGACTAGCAATGAATGATTGTTTCAAGCTAGACATTAGCAAGAGAGGTTGATCTGGGAATTAACATCGCGATATAGTCATGAAGGTGAAGACCATGGAAAAAAGAGGAAAGAAGTTGAAACCGAATCAAAAGGGTCTAAGGGTGGGGAAGTAGTTGGACATAAATCCAGAAAGAAAAATAAATTGCAAGGGGAATTCTGCAAAATTAAACCTCCAACTTTTGATGGTGAAAAGGAGGATGCGGTGGAAGCTTAGATCCCGAACATGGTTAAATACTTCTGGGTATATGAATATGGAATTAATCTGAATTCCAAATTATTAATTTAGGAACTACAGGGTAAAGCCACACTTTGGTGGGAAGAAACAAAAATGGTACATGTGCTGGATGAAAAAATTGTTACCTGGGAAGACTTTCAAGCCAATTTCAATGGTAGATGTCTGAATGAGAGGGATTATGATGATAACACAAATGAATTTCATGAGATGAGATTAGGATAGCTCAAAATTGATGAGTTTGATACCAAATTTACAAACTTTCTTTGCTATGTGCCTTATATCAGAGAAGAAAAGGGAAAATTACAATGGTTTTTGAACTACCTACCTACTATTTATAAAGAAAGAATTGAATTTGATAATCCAAAAACGATATATGAAGTTGTTTGAAAAGTAGTATTATGCTATCAACAGTTTAAAGGAAGACATGATGAGCTAAAAAACTGGAAAAATAAAGAGAAAGTGAATGGTCACTCAAGCATAAAAAGAGAAAAACCAGAATATCTGAAATTTTTTTGGGAAAAACCACCAACGAAATAAATTTAACAAGAGTGTAGAAAACCAACCAGCACAATCCTATATTCGTTCTAAACAAATGGATACTAAAAATAAAAAGGAAATTGTTTTAAAAATGAAATAATGATTAAAGTGTTGGGGTGTTGGAGAACCTCACCTATTACGTGACTGCCCACACAAAACAATCCCGAGCATTTAAGAAGTACGAGAGGAAACTATAATAAATGACATTTCTCAAAACATTCCTAGGATTGGTGCTGTATTAGAAGATCGGTAGGTTGAACACCAATCAACCATGATAAAAATTGAAGGTATGATTGTTGAACAAGATCTTTCTGTTTTAATATACCGAGGAAAAAATTTAAGTTATGTCAATCCAGAGAGACTGGAAAAGTGTAAGTTAAAATCAAAAAACTTTCAGCAAGCATGGTTAATGTAGTTAGCTATAGGATCAAAAAGAAAAGTGACCCATATACTTCCAAAAACTACTATAAATTTAAATGGATATGAAACTAGAATTCATTTAAATATTTTGTCTCTATGATCTTATGATCTGTTAATAGGAATGGACTCGTTGAGAAATAGAAAGCAATAGTAAATTTCTTAGACAAATTTGTACATTGTATCGATGATAAAGGAAAACTTTTTATAGTAAAAGGAAAACCAAAACCAATATATATCACACAATTTCTGCATTAGAGTTAAAAAGGGAAGCAAGAAAAGGTTTTCAAGTGTATGCTATACAAGTGGAAGAGTTGAGACAAGAATAATAAAAAGAGGCTGAAGAAAACTTTCCAGTGGTCAGACATTTCAAGGATGTATTTCCAAAAGAAATCCCCCACATACCCCCTAAAAGAGACATTGATTTTTCAATTGAACTAGTGGCAGGAGCTACCCCTATTTCCAGGGCACCCTATAGAATGAGTGTTCCCGAACTACTAGAATTGAAACTGTAATTGCAAGAATTTTTAGATAGGGGATACATCCGACCAAGTGTCCCTCCTTGGGGAGCACCTGTGATGTTTGTCAAAAAGAAAGATGGCCCATTTAGAATGTGTATAGATTATAGACAACCTAATAAGTTAACTATTAAGAATATATATCCTCTTCCTAGGATAAATGATTTATTTGACCAGGTGAGAGGAGCTACTATATTCTATAAAACTGCTTTGAGAACAAGATATCACCAACTAAGAATCAAAGATGAGTACATCAACAAAAAAACATTCATAACTATATATGCACACTATGAATTTTTAGTCCTACCCTTTGTACTTACAAATTCTCTTGCTACATTCATCTGTTTAATTAATAGTGTTCTGCATAAATATCTATACAAGTTTGTATTAGTGTTTATTTATGACATTTTAGTGCACTCCAAAACTGAAGAAGAACACCAAGAAAATTTCAGGATAGTTGTACAAACACTTAACGAACATCAACTATATGCAAAACTCTGCAAATGTCAATTTTACAAAGATAAAATTCAGTATCTAAGTAATGAAATTTCAAAGGATGGATTAGTAGTAGATCTAGAAAAAGTACAACAGATCATGGATTGGCTTGTACCCACAGATGTACCAGCAATATCGTCATTTATTGGTATTTTTAGATACTACTATAGATTTTTTGAAGGATTTTCAGCATTATCCTATCCTATTACTCATTGCGGAAAAAGTGGAGTAATATTTGAGTGGACAACGAGGTGTGAAAGTTGTTTTGAGCAACTAAAACTGAAACTAACTACTGCCCCCATATTGAAAATTTTTGATCCAAACAAAGAATATGTAGTGTGTACAAATGTTTGTGTAAAAGGATTAGGAGGAGTATTATTGCAAGATAATTCAATAGTAGCATATGAGCTAATAAAATTGAAGAAGCATGAACATAATTATTTTTTGTATGATTTAGAACTAGTTGTTTTTATACATGCATTAAATATGTGGATAAATTATCTTTTGGGAAACAAGTTCATATTAATGACAGATCTCATAGTCTTGAAATAATTCTTTACTCAACCTAATTAAATGCTAAAAAAGCTATATGGTTAGCTTTCCTTTGTGAGTTCCATATGGAAATCAAACACATTAAATGAAAGGAAAACAAAATTGTTGGTGCCTGGAGTAGGAATTCTCATCAAATTTTGACATATGTAGGAATTAGTGTGAAATTTGATGTAGAAGAACATCTTCATGAGGTGTTGATGCAAGAACAACAATATGTAAAATTGCAAGGGAAATTGCAGCAAACTGAAGTTGAGGGATATACCATTAACCAGAAAGGACTGGTTTATTATAAAAAAATATTGTATATTCCTAATTTGACATCTTTAAAACAATAAATTTTAGATGAATACCATAAGAGACCTTATTCAGGTCATCTTAGTTATCAAAAATTGATTTCAGCATTAAGGAAGAACATGTTTTGTCCAGATATGAAGAAATATGTAGATGATTATCTGGCAAGGTGTTTAGAATGTCAACACGTAAAAGTATAACATCAACATCCTGCAGGACTATTGAATCCTTTCCATGTTCTAGAATGGAAGTGGGAAGAGGTTTCAATAAATGTCATTACTAGATTGCCTAGTACTAAGTATCAACATGACACTATAATGGTGGCAGTAGACACTTTAACTAAGAAAGGACATTTTCGACCAGTGCAATCTACTTTTGGCACAACTAAAGTAGCGAATGTTTTTATGAAAGAAATTATGAAATTAGATGGAACTCGAAAAATGATTATATCTGACAAAGATGCAAAATTTGCATCATCCTTTTGGAAAACTCTGTTTGGAGGAATGGGTAAGAAGTTGGATTTTAGTACCGCTTAATATCCTCAAACATATGGGAAGACTGAAAGAACCAAACAAATTTTAGAAGAGATGTTGTGCATGTATGTGATGGATAAACACACAAAGTGGGAATAATTTCTCTATCTCACATAATTTTCTTATAATAATTGTTATCAATATTCCATTAATATGAGTCCTTTTGAAGCCTTGTATGGCAGAAAATGTTATACTCCACTCATTTGGAGTTAACCAGAGGATAAGTTGATTCTTCGACCAGATGCACTGTAGGAAAACGAACAAAATATGAAGAAAATTCAACAAAATATTAAAATAGCTAAAGATCGTCAAAAAAGTTATGCAGACAAGAAAATAATTCATAGGGAATTCAAAGTTTGAGACCATGTTTATTTAAGGATTAAGCATTGAAAAAGTACATTATATGTTGGTAGCTATACTAAGTTAGAACCATTGTACTGTGGACCATTTGAAGTTCTAGAAAGAGTGGGGCCAACAACTTATAGATTAGCTCTACCTAGTCATATTAATGTTCACAATGTTTTTCATGTTTCCTTATTTAAAAATAATGTACATGATCCTACTCATGTAATTGATTGGATAGTGATATAGGTGGAAACAGAACGAGAATTTCTTCCAGAGCCACTTCATATACTGGAACAGGAATAAAATGAGCTCTGGAATAGAACAATAGCTAGGGTGAAAGTGCAGTGGAAGAACTTTACACCTGAGGAAGCTACTTAGGAGTGAGAATATGATATGAAAGAGAAATATCCATCATTGTTTAATAATTGAACAAATAAAATTACAACACCGAGGACAATGTTTTTTCTTAAAGGGGGAATATGTAATATCCCTATTTTTCTTATTTTATTTAGATAGTTGGGAATCCTAAAGGTTAAGTGGACCTAAAGGAAAAATATATGTGGACATATTATTTTGAATTAAATAAATATGGAATTTAATTATTGTGCAAAGACTAGAGTAAATTGGAGACCTAGATTTCAAATCCATGAGGATGGAATAAAATCCAAATACTTTCCCAAAATATCCAAAAAACCTTCGAGAAAAAAAATATAATAAAATTAAAATATTAGATGCGAGATAAGAATCTAAGAGATATCTCAGTAAAGTCGAAAGTTACTAAGAAGAGGTGAAATAAAACTAGAGAGAGGAAAAAGCTAGTTTTAAAGAGGTTTTGTGGAAAAATCAAATGTAAAACCTAGGCTAAAGGAAAAAACATCCTAAAATAACTAGACGTGGTTATGGAAACATGTCGAGGGAAGGAAAGCTTAATGAAGCTATTCTTAGTTATATAAGAGATTTTCTACACTGTGGATGAATTGGTCTCTTCTCGGGGGGAGGTGTGGACTAAGCTCAAGGTTGGGTCAAGGAAAATTTTAGGGGCTAATTTTTATAGGTGGGCTAATTTTCCATGGTTTTTCGAAAAAAAATATTCACCAATTTCTATTTTTTTTCTAAAATTATTTGCCAAAATTTTATAGTGAAAAATTATTTTACCATAAAAATCAATAAAATATTATATTGACTAATATTAAATCATTGGAAATCTAAATTTTTCTTCAAAAATATGAACACAAAATTTACAATTTTCTATTAGGCACTAGTAATATTTGTCAAAGTTTCTAAAATTTACTATAAACTTTCATTTTTAAAATATACCCTCGGTTGGGTGGCAAATAGTCTTTACCTGAATTGGTATGCACACTCTATTAAATTTTATCTTAGGATTTCTTTTATAATTATGATACTCTAATCTAACTAGATGTGGCTAAGTTATGAATTTTAGTTGAAATAATTATACCTATAAACATAAATGCTTTTAATATTCTATTGTGTTCTTAGAAATAAATTGTCATATGTATTTAACATAAGTTTAACTATAATAGGTATAGTTAAATATTCTGTATAGTTACATAGAGTGGAATAAATTGTTTGACCAACACACAGAATCTATAAACCCAAAGTGAAGGGTCTCAATCTACTATTAGGTCTCTATTAAATATTTTATTTTAGACCCAGAAGACTCAATCTAGATCAATTATATTTATAAATTTATTGAAAGAAATATAGAGAGTGATATTAAAAATACATAGTTTATTTTTGTAAATCTGCAAAATCAACATATTCAGACTTAATCTATATGATTATCATTTTAGGAATATTCATACATATAGATGCATATGTGTATTAAAAATAAAACATATAACATTTATATAGCTCTTATGAGTGTGTGAAACTCCTCTGATAGAGGTGAATATAAAACATAAAATACTTTCATTAAAAATATCAGTTATAACAGTCATATTACATATGGACTGAAAGTTGTCCATTTACTAAAACTAAATATAGTATGTACAGTTGATATTGATAAATATCATTAGAGAGAGATGGCTGAAATCAGTACATTGGGATGATCAACTTGGAGGTAGACGAAACTTGTCGTCAGAGCTTCTGATAGAAATGTGAAGTAAATGTGAGGGAATTCTAGGAAATATAATTACTTGTATGTAAACACATATAGTTGTGTTAGATTACAACCAACCACAATAAAATAAATATGAAAAATCTATACAATTTTCATAGTAGGCAAGAGTTCAAATTGTACCTATTGAAGGAAACAGATGGGTTGGAATTCTTCCTATACAAGCACATAGAAAAATATTTCTTTCAAAAAATAACAGAAATAAAAGTAGTGTGACACCTGCAATTAATTAAATTACATAGTGAGATTTCTGATTTAATTGCAAAATCGAATAACTGCATGTGTTAAAGACTGAAACAAAGTACTTAGTGTCTGAGTATATGGCAAAAAATTGACGAATCTACAAAAAAGAGTTATTTTCCTGGATCATAAAATAATAAACTATTCTGAAAAATTTATAAAAACAAGTTTTCAGTTTAGAATAGTATTTTAATTATAAGAAATAAAAATATGAGTTGTACTATGGATATTTTATAAAATTATAAAATATGAGATCAAGAAAATGGCATAATCGTACTATAGCGATAGAAACAAGGGATCTATGAATTATCTGAAGGCATAATGAAATTAAATTGACTCTCAGATATATCTTTGTCTTGTATATAAATAGTAGAATTATATATATAAAAGGATGAGAAGATAAATATAGTATGGAAAACACCTATGTATTAAATTCCCATGAATTGGAATGATAAAATAAATGGAAAAAGAAGTAAACTAATATATTGTTTAATATATTTGAAAAATTATGAGGTTAATGCTGTAAACTGTCTCGGTCTAGGTAACCAAATGCATAGACAAAGAATTTTAATAAATTCAATACCTAGCAACTAGAAGTTATTGATTTGAAGGAAATAAATATCTTCACATTCAAAATAAAGGTTCATGTGAAATCAAGATAAGGTATGAAATCCTCTCTGTTGGTACCTAGAGCATTCGAAAAACAAATGCGTAACCAGAGAATCTTCCTGAATTCGATAACTGGGAAGTTAAGTGGATATAAAATTTTATACTACTGTAAAAATAAAAATAAAAACAAAAATGAAATATGTTAAAGAATAAACATGCTAATGTTTGAACCAACATAATTCCTTATCATCTTATACAAAGGAGAAGCAGAACGAATTCGATTGTATATAAGAAAAGAGAAGGAGAAATGATCAAATTCAAACATAAATAGACTAAGTTAACAATATTTAATTACGCGGTTAAACTAGAAAAGCACTGTAACTTGTTACAGGAATACATAATGAAATCTGAAATGAAATAATTTCAGGACGTAAGTTATACTCAGGAATTGCCTAAATGGATTTTGGAAAAATCCATTGTAATTCCCAACCAAAACTGTATATGTATTGTGATAAACATCTTCATCCTTCTTAGGAGAAGACAAAATCGATTTGGTATATTTAACTTCTAAATGAAGGGACCAAAAATATCAGCTAATGACAAACCCAACAAACAAATATTTTGCGGTGGAAAGTAAAGCTTGAAACCTACCAAAAGCTTGACGTCTGGGACTTGCTCGAACATAATTTTCGTAAGGCAGAAGAATACTTATTTTTCCCTCAATACAAATTTGGAAAAATTAGTTAACAAATGACAATACCTGCAATCAATAAAATCAAGTAATTAAATGAAAGGGGAAGGTTGAATATACAGTATAACATATATAAACTTTAAGAGAAAAATCGAAAAACGATTCTAGGAATCGTAGGTGTTGGCTTGTGTTCTCATATATAAAATATAAGGAGCTATCGGGCAAAGAAAGCAAGGATCAAAGGATAATGAGGGGGAAAATGTTCGAAAGTGCTTGCAGAAACAAGCGCCATGGTGTGGTGAGCAGATAAAGGGAATCAAGAGTTTGACATCAAAGGGTAGCATGCTCATAGTTTTGCGGCAGAATCATGCGCTAAGTATTGGTCACCAATAGCCTTTCCTTTGGGATCTAAAAGGAGCTAAGGTGGCCAAAGCTGACCCCCTGAAGGAGGTGATGTCATCTCTCGTCTGGGCCAATCAAATTAATTCTGTAGGAGAAAGAAAAGGGGGTGAAGGCCTCCGTCCACCCCATCAAAGATCTAAGGGGCTCACCAGAGCTAAGCAATCAGCGCAGGTATGTTTTACGGTAAGGTAAGGCTGGTCGATGGTATGAAGGCCGGTACCTAACTTGTCCGGCACATGGCCCCCACCTACTCGATTGTTGCTAGCCAATGACCTGGCGCCATGTGTCTCACTGTCGATGTCCTTACGATGTCAACCCTACAAGTGTCACCCTACCTCGATGCTCAGTAAAACCCTATTTTCCATAGCGCATTTTACTCTTGACTGTGCAATTTTACTTGTTATTTACTGGTATTCTGCTCTATCGGGCAGGTTAAAACTTAAGTACTAGTTTCTTTTCACTCTCGCATCATTTTACCTTGCTACCTCACTGTTATTTCAGGTATTTTGTCATTTTCCTTTTACCTATTTCCATTTTAATTTTGTTTTCAAATAATCATGGAAAAACTTAAGCGATCCGCCACTGAAACCCCCCAATCTCGCATGGCCAGGATTGGTCCTAGACTTGAGCTCCTCACTGATGTTCACACCCAACTCTTAGACCCAGTCTATCCCTTCCATGTAGCGTGCACCAGAGCCAAGCTCTTCGATTTTCAGCGAAGGAACGAAAATGTATTTAGAGTCATTGAGTTAGGGTTGTACTACCAAATTGCCTCGATGACCCATCCATTCGCAGAATTCATTGTCTATTTTTGGAAAGCCTACATCGAGTGTAAGGATATCTTCCTTTCCACTCAGGGAACCAAGATTCTAGAGATTATCCCCCAAATCATAAGAAAAGCCCTATTCTATCCTCCTACCTAGGACACTGTTGAGTTTTCGGAAGTTACACTCTCCTTCCATTTCTCGAATCAACTCTTAGATAAGCAGAGTGGTTTCGTTAATATTACCTCTAACGCACACCTATTATCTATCCCTCACACAGACTCTATTCCCTTGTCATATTCCGGTAGCACCATACAACCTATTCTAGTGATTATCTCAAGAATGCTAGGGTTTGAGGATGTCGAGATGGTGACTAAGGCGGATTTAAGGTTCTTATGGTTCATGATGAAGGTTAAGATCCTTTTAGATATCCCCTCCTTTCTGGCCTCAGAAATTAAAGTTCAGTTCCAAGATATGTCTCACTTTTGTTCTTTCAAATATTGCTCCTTGTTTTTCTACTTATTCCTATTTGAGCATGTGGATAAGTTTGAAGGTCTAGGCCTAAACAGTTTCTCCACGAGAAATTCTAAACCCAAGTCTATTTTTGAGTGGACTCCGACAATTCGCCACCAGCTAGGGGGGAAGTAGTATGTGAAGTTCTTTACCGATTTCATGTCCATAGCCTATGCTATCATACATGATAGCTCCCCACCCAGAATCTTTCCTGAGCAGAAGGACTGGCTCGATTTCAATGACATGGATTTCACAAGTGATTGGTACCTGTTCAAATACCACACCGAGATCAGGGTCTATGGTTCTGAAGTACCACCTTATCACCTGCGATTGTTCTTCTCCATGAGTATATTTTCCCTCAAGTTAATTCGTCAGGTCGTAAGTGTCGACCAAATCCACTTCATGCCTGCGAAAAAATGACACATCTTTAAGCTCTGACTTCCTATAGGCCCTATCACTATTAATTCAAGGCATGCCCTCTCCACGGTGGAAAGGATGTTGCGGGAGATGAATCTCCCTTAGGGAGATGTCCGGCACTACGATCCTAAGGAGTTCCTCATAAGCAGGAAGAAGAAGATTAAATCAAAAGCATATGAGCATGAACTTAGGCCTCTCATTGAATGGAAAGATAATATTGATACATGGCCTTTGGATACATAGATGGAGGCTAAACCCTCCACTGTTGAAGGAAAAGGAGATATTCTGCTTGCCGAGGCAGAAGGGAAGGAACAGGGGGACCACTCGAGAAGTCAAGGCTTCATGGAGGTTGATGAGGAAGCACACCCCAGTAAAAAATAGAGAACTGAAGGGGTAGATGACCTAGAAGCCCAATTATCCGATGAAGAGGTCCCTTTTCTCAATGTTCATGATAAAGAAAAGCCATCATTTCTACTCTCCTTTGATTTTGCATCGTCTTGAGCCCATTCAGAGCTTTCACAGGTGGTGATATTAGGCAAGCATGATGCAAGGGATGAAATTGAGACCAGGAACAAGTCCGCGAGAGAAAAGCTAAGGGTTGAACTTTCTCAATTCGTAGATAAACACTATACCAAGCTCACCTCAGTCTTGGATATGGATAAAGAGTTGCTCATATTGGCCATCCAGCAGTTAGCCTTACATCCCGCACCTTCGGGGATCCAAACACAGAGCTTTGGAAATTATTTTAAACCTGGGCAAGATTCCCCTACGAGATAAGCTGGATTTGCACTAGTTTATCGGGGATATGCTACGGACTGAGGTAGTGAAGCATACATTTGGCCTACAGAGGATGGAAATTAAGCTTAATCAAATGAAGGACACCCAACAAAGAGAAAGGGCTAGTGCTGAGGTTGTGGCTACTTAGCTGGAGAACAACAAAAGAATGATAAAAGGAAAGGGTGTCGATACCAATTCAGCGTTGCAAGCCCTTATAACTAAGTCATATTTGTAGTTACAGTAGTTGAGGAGAAAGATAAATAATCCGTGCTCTGAACATATTCAGGCCGAGGAACTTACCAAAGTAGAGAGGAAAAAAACAGTTCTCGTAGATTCCCTTTCTCAAAAGGAATAAGAGATTACTCAGAAAGATAAGGAAATCCCTGGGCTAAATAAGAGAATTACAGAGCTACAACTCAAGTGGGGTGAACATACGTGCATAGATCTGGTGCCAAAAGATCCACAGACTTCTCCGAAGCAACTCTCCAAGGCGCTAGCAGGTTTGAGGATGTCAGAAGATGAAACACGCACTACATACCGACTCCTAGATGAGGCTAGGGCTACCTACGATGAAAATCAAAAGAAGATTCCATCCCTACAGAAATAGGTCCAGAACCTCTAAAAGGAAGCTTAGGGACATGAGAATTCTATCAGAGACTTAAAAGATCAGATTATAGGTAACATGTCATTGGTAGAAGCGAGATGACTTGTCTGGGGTGAGATCATAGTAGAGGTCAAGCAGAATTGGGAGATACTCATGTTGACCCACGACAAGAAGATTTCTATTCATGAGTTTAAGGCACAATTGGAGGTTGGACATGGGGAAGTAGAGGAGAAGGCATAAATATCAAAGAAATATGTAAGATATCTCAATGAGCTTTCGTTTAAGGAAATTCGCATAGAGGGAGTGATCGACTGTTTCAGGATGGTTATGTATGTCAGTGAGATGATTGATAAAGAGGACACATGAATGAACACAATGGGGTTCTTAGTGCTGAGGTAGGAGGGAGTGGAAATATTTGATGAGGAATGACACAAGTTGGTAGAAGCTGGCCTCCCACCATGCTGGGATCCACAGTCAGGAGCACTACTTCCCCTAACGGCCTACGATCAGAAGATGTCAGAAATCATGTGCAGGGAAGATATAAAACTAGAGAAAACCTCTCGGCTAAAATAAGAGCCCTTAGTAGCTACATTGTGTAAGGAATTCCTCCTTCTCAATCAGGTCAAGAGATTCTTCATGGTCCATGTGGATTATACAAAGCTTACAAAATTGCAGTCTATGTTTCAAACCTACACCACATCACCAATACCTGGAGGAATGCTGTGGAAAAAGTGTTATGAATACGATAATCCTCCAGTTTCCTCTACTTCACAGCAACTGCCACCCCCGTCGCCTCGTCAGCATGGTCCTCCACATTTTCAGTCTGGTCACACTGCACAGAAGGCTCGGGCACTCCTCCTCATTCCAACTAATGGACATCATGATTAGGCCAATGAGGCCTTTGTTTTTAATTTTCATTTTCAATTTCTATCTAATGTAAAATCAGGTGAAATATCGATTTCACCCTATTCACTCTCCGCATTTCATATTTCTGTTATTTTCTTGTTATAGACTATGTCGGGTCATACTATTTCGGATGAGATGCTGACACGCCTCATGATTTTTTATTTAGATGGGAAACTGTAGTATCGACAGGGAATATTTTGTGTGAAGAAATATCTTGTCACGCTATCCATGTAAACAACTATAAAAGGAAAAATTGTAGACTAAATAAAGGTCCTGAATTCTCTGAAAGTGGGAAGTGTATAGCCTACATAACGCATTTTGTAGTCTTGAGATTTTCTCTTAATGTATATCTGAAGAGCCATTTTGAAGAAATAATATAACAATTATTTTTTGAAATAATGGATTCCTACTGGACTTATAAAAAGTAATGTCGTTGTTATGTTTGGTTCAACTTAATGCTCCGTTCCATTATATTTTCCTTCATGTTATCATACTTTCAGAATGCTGGTGGCTTATAGGTTATCTATGAGTTTATCTCGAATGATACTCGCAGGATGATCTATAAAGATAAATTAATTAAGCTCGGTGCATGATTCTTATTCCAAGTTCTTTCTCTTTACCGCTTTCCTCTTAAGTCCTTGAAGGGTGGATTATTATACCTTGTAAGCGTGCCTTTCTTTGACTTACCATCCTATTTCTTCATAGTCATAGTCCCGATTAACTTCAATTTTTTTTTTTGCTTTCACATTCGGCCCTATTTTTTAGGAAATTCCATTTTAAGACAAGCACAAGCCCATTCTGAGCAAGCCTCACTCCTAAAAATCATATTTCATGGTTATTACTCTGCTCTCCCTATGATCCAGAACCACATATCAAATAACTCCATCCAAGTAATTTCCAGGAGGTTCCTGTCGAAAAACATAAATAATACCAAGATGTCCTCCTATTTTTAAGATGTCCTAGGCACTGGTCTTTCAAAACTCAAGGCTATATCTAGGAGTGACAACAGTAGGGATAAAAAATATTTAGCCAAAATGGTAGAAATACCAACTTCTGTAAAGTTGAAAGGAAAATAAATAAATTAAACATCAGAGCTTACATAAGAATTCCATGAGAGTATTTGGAATGCAAATAATAAAAAAAAAATCCTCCAGCCCTGAGTGGTTCTCCCTACGAAAAACCAAAGTAATGAAGAGCACTAGGGGAGAGGGACTCGGCTAAAAAAGGTGCACAAATGAAAATGATAGAGACAAAAGCGAGAAGCCCTAGCCAAGTCAATCTTCAATGGTATAAATATGAATCAATCCATGTCATTGAAAGCTCCACAGATCATCCCTACACTTTTTCGCGTAACAGGTAAGCCCATGTGATGAGAAGGTGATTGATGGTAAAAAGAGTTATTGCAGGTAAAAATCGAAAATATAAGAGTTAATGCGTATAACTGTTTGGTCATTCAAAGTAATGCATAAAGACATTATTAAAGTTGATAAACAAATCCTAAGTTATGATTTATATCTTTGAAGGTGATATGGTTATGCAATTAAACATGAGTTTACGCTTAGGGATAAATAACCAAGTGGGGATCAACATATGTGGCAAGTTGTACTAAATAAACATATCGAATGATATACATTATAAGTTAAATACCATTTAGATGGTTAGTATTTCAATTGGATTTTACATCGAATTATAATAAAAGTGAGGGTTATATTAATACAAACGCAATGGTACCATAATGGATTACGATTAACAATTTGATTATAATCGTGTTAAAGTAAATGGGAATAGGAATATGAATGCAATGAAATAAATATGTATTCGAACTCCATTAGAGGCATGAGAGGTTAAGGAAATAGGATAGGGAAATTACGTTTAATTGTATTCTATGGTTAATATATGCAAAAACATAAAGATATATATGTTTAGTTAACTATATATATAGATATAAAATATACTATGCGATCAGGTTGTGGAATAACATTATAATTGTATACATTCGTTGATATTAAATTTAATGTTTTTATTACAAGTTAAGGGTGATCCCTTGAAGCACATGTAACAAATGTTCTAAGAAACATTTAGAAGTTACTAAAAATAAAAAAATTTAGACAAGATAAGAATTGAGATAAAGTTCTTTAGTGACAATCTGTAAGATTGTACTGAAGCGATCAAAGTAATGTAAGGAAGTGACGATAAAAGTTGTATGAGTGACATAAATAGAAAACAAATTTGCGTAAGTAGTGTTGTTATAGATAAAGAGATTAATTTGGTGAGATAAATACTATTATATGAAATATTTTATTGTTATTACAGATGACATGCAAGAAACTAATAATTCATAGTGGGAAAGTGTTCGAGAATTAAAATGCGTGGAAGGAGTTCCTATGTAGAGCAACATGTGTGCATAAAGGAGGAATCTGCGGGAAACAAGAACTGCAGGAGTAATACTTTTTAAGTGGGGGACATGTATATGATGAGGGATGTGCAGAGGGGGGGACATTTGTAGGAGAAGAGATGTGAGGAGGTAATTATGTGTGAAGCAAGGGGTGTGAAATTCTTATTGTACACATCAAAATTTTCTAAATGTAAGCACTTAAGGGATTGCAATTCTTTAGGGTTAACGTTTGGCTCTAAATAAGGATAATAACCCAAATTCGGGTTACTAAGTACCCAGATCATGACCAGTTGTGTAGTCCATTGGGCCATCAATTCTAAAATTTACATAGTTATATTTACATGTGCTACATACGTACACTATGAGATAAGAAGAGGAGAGAATATACCATCCGAAGAAATGTTTGATATCTTACACATTTAAAGGGAAATCGAGTAGTTGTTAATCCATTTCCTTGAGGATATACGAGTTTCATCCATTTCTTTTGTTTGGGGTAGGGTCTTATCTATAACATTTCAAACTTCTTATGCATTGTTAGTTTTTCTTTTTATTTATTCCAAAGTAGCACAAGTTGTCCGCCTAAAAAAATCTTGTTATCGGCTCCTTTTTTTAAATTCTTGGTGACAATGTCTTGTCTTATCTAAATGTTGTGCCTCTTGTATGTTTTCTTCTAATTGTATTAATTAATGTAGCATACTTTGAATTGGAGAAGAATCATTTTCCTCAAAACAAGTTGTGCCTCAAGATAAGGTATTCATATCCATAGGTATGGGTAGTCTTGCATCCTTTCCATATAGAGTAAAATGGGGATTGTCTCGTAATTTTCCTTGGAGTAAGGCTACTAGCCCATAATGCATCCATAAATTTCTTTTGAAATTTTTTCTTATTCCCATTGATTGTATACTTTAGGATATTGACAAGAATTTTGTTTGTTGCTTCTACCATGTCATTTCATTGTGGATAATAATTTGAACATCGGCCCATTATTATTCCATATTTTGTGAAAAACTCAGTAAATTGGGATTTGATGAATAGGGAACCATTATTGGTAATGAAATTTTCTAGTACCCCATATCATGCAAGAATATTTTCCTCCAACAAAGGAATCAATTTGTCAATCCTTTCTCTCTTTAGTGTTATTGCTTCTAGTCATTTAATGAAATAGTTAGTTGTAGTTAAAGGACTAGTGTGTCTTGCACTTGTTTTGGGATTGATCAATCCAAAAACGTATATGCCCTATTTAGAAAATTGTGTCTCAACTGTAATTTTTTGAAGTGTTGGAAATCTACAAGGACAATACTAAGAGGGGGGTGAATCAGTATTGAAGGAATTTTAACAATTTATAAAACTTTGTTTCACTTTTGCAATAAAATTAGGACACCATTAATTTATTAAAAAAAATATTTAAAATAACCATGACAAGAGACAATTTCAGCAATTAGAATGGAACACATAAATTATTTAAAAAATTCTCTTTAATTCGTTCACAACGAAAGCTACAAATTGTTGTCACAATTCTCTAGCTACAACCAAGAGGAAGCTTCAAGCCCCTAATGTATCATCTACAACTCTAAGGAGCTACAACCAAGAGGAAGCTTCAAGCCCCTAATGTATCATATAAAACTCTAAGGAGCTACAACCCCTCATTATTTACCAAAATCCATTGGAAGGAGCACCAAACCGTGACCTGCAACCTACAAATTACTTCTCACTCAATGATTCATCTTTCATCAATTTTCATACTATAGCCATGAATGCCAAAATTTCCTTCAAAATACAATTTTTGTCTTGTTAATCACAAATACCTTCAAAAATATATTTTTAATAAGGACACCAACAATTTCACCTCACAGATAATTCTCCTCAAAAACTCTTATCCAACCTGTTTGCTCAGCCTTGCTTATATTGAATTTTGGCTTGATATTTTTGGCCTCTTTTATCTTCTTATATTGTTGCATGAATCCTTATACTTTTCATTTGTCATGTTTATTTCATTCCTATGAATTTTCTCACCAAATTATAAACCTTCAACCAACCTCTTCTGAGAGTTAAACTGAGTTTATTTTCTTATTTTGGCATCTTATCATTTGATAGGTTTTAGTGAGGCTTTTCAAATTTTAGCTTTAGTTAACTTTTTCTTAAGTGTTAATAATTCCGCTAAAAAAATAATTGATGTTGAATCATTCCACCATGGATATCCCCATTGCATTTTATTATGGGCCAAAATTCCTTTTAATACATCGTCGCTTTCCAAATATAACTGCATTGTCGAATAGATCTTTGTGGCCCCTTTTTATTTTATTTAAAAAATGTTGCCAAAACTGTTGAATTTTTCCTTCAGCCCCTTCCACTGGCACATTTCTACATTCCACGCATACGACCGGGTATCTTGACCTCTTCTAAATGCTTCAGGCACTTATTTAAGTCCTTTGAGGGACTATTTTATTTGTTAACTACTCATTGCCACTGGTTCATCATTGTAACATATAAGCTCTTGTAAGTGCCTAACCTGTAGCTCCCAAGCTTCAATTATTTCATTTTTTATTTCATTTTAGACCTTCAAGTTGGGCCTTGTAGGCTTATCTATCCTTTTGGGTCCTCCCTATGCCCTTTTCATTAGCTGCCATTGTATGATTTCAGTCTGACATGTCTCGACGCTCTCCTCCTGGGCCCCTTCATCTTTAAGCTTTTTTAATTTTTTAGGATGGTTCTTGTGGGATGAGCTATCATATGGGGTCCACTCACTTCAATCATAAGCCAATAACATTGCACCTAGGCTGAGCTAGCTCTGACCTGCCCATGTCATCCAAATGCCTAGTCATCCCTCGATTTCTTAGCATGCACTACTTAATCCTTGTGATCTCTAACTTTTGGGGTGATGTCATGTTGATGTCACCTCTACCACATAAACCTCTAATTGGTCTATGTGTCAATATTAAATTAGCCATTCAAGTACCCAAAAACATCCAATCCACCTATCATTTGTCGCACTCTAATAATAACATGTCATCTTGACATCATCAGCCACCGTCATCTATGAGAGATAATCAAATGCTCCCATGTTTCTTCCTGTGAGAGGAGATATAAATGTCTTCAAAGTCTCTACACCACTCTCATCCATGTTGTTATTTATTCTTATTTTTGTGCCTAAAACCTGAGGCATGTTTAGACACCTTTTCCATTAATGAACAATTATTTCTAACATTATCCGCCTTTTTCATTTATGGCAACACCATGCTCAAAGAAAACACCCTTAACATATCAAATTTAATTGTCTACTTTTAGTCTTTCTCCTCCTAATATGCACTTCTCTTATCCTTAGCTTCTTTTGTTGATGTGGTGTTCAGTTGTTCTTCGTTCACTAAAACTTCTCTTTCATCAACTTCCTCTCCTTTTACTTCCTATGATTCATCACCATGTCTCACTCCTTTCCTTATTTTTTTTAATCACCATGTGCATAAAATGGCCCAATACAAATATTATGTAATATCTATAACATTGAAAAATACAATTTAAATAATAAAAAATACACATTGTCTTTTGCACTCTAAAATAGATTTTCACTTGAAGAAATTTGATCCTTCTCAACTCATGTTAGATCCATCCTTAATATGGATCTATGCTGGTTATAGATTAAATTAAAATTTTATCTAAAATAAAAATAAAAATAAAAGGGGAAATATATATTTAGTTTATGTCAAATTTAAGAAGAGTATTACTTAGAGTTAAAATAATGGAAATAGCATTGATATGGTTATTGATAAATTTATGGTTATAGTGTTTTTATTTCAATGGTCAAGCAATCTAAATATAGACGAATTTTTTTTTTTTTTTTTTTTTGGTGTAATCTGAATTATAGCCAAAATCAAAATTTTCACGATATTTGTTGTGGTCAGTTTTTATGGTGTAATCTAACTTGTAGCCAAAATGTCATTTTTCATTGTATTTGTTCTTGTTAATTTTAACTAAAATATGGTAGATATTTTGAAATTTTGAGTTCAAGTTGTTTAATATGTAAATTCAAGTGCCCCACATTTTTGGTTGAAATTGTATCATCTGATTCCGCTTAAAAAGACTATTTCATCTACAAGTTGGACTAAACGGTTTTTGCATTTAATTATTTTAATACAAAAACTGTTTATAAATTATTATATTTAACTATGGTTAAGGTTGTTGCATTGAGATGTTTTTCACCATGGTAGGGTAGATAGATGTGTTATGTAATGTAATGTAAAACATTTTGACTCACTGAAAATAAAATTTTAATTTAAATTTAAATATTCTGGAGATGTGTCACTTAATGTAAACAATTTAACTTGGTGAAAAAAAATAA
Organism: Pinus albicaulis; assembly: GCA_034641835.2. NCBI lineage: Eukaryota > Viridiplantae > Streptophyta > Pinopsida > Pinales > Pinaceae > Pinus > Pinus albicaulis. The sequence goes on along the minus strand of CM076575.1, from coordinate 1,095,248,225 downwards.
CTAAAAAAAATTGCTTTGTCAAAATAAATAAAGTTAAAATAAAAATAGCATGATGATATTGACTCATAATATTCATGTGGAATATGAAATCTTTAAAGGAGCGAATTAAACCTACATCTAGGTTTACTCTAAATCTACTAAACATGGGGAGGAATTAAATCTCTTGAGATACATACTTTTTTTAGAGTGAAAAAATATTTGATACTTCTCACCTCTTGGTAGATAAAAGTAAATATGGATCTAGGATCTAGGTGGTACTATGGGGTAAACATTTTGGCTTTGTCAAAATAAAATAAAATTAAATAAAATAAAAAAAAATAGATTGCTATTTTTTTAATCAATTTCTGTTGAGTTAGTTAAAGTAAAATTGAATTAAAATAAAAATAACCCTATGTTAAAAAAAAAAATCTACTTTATTATTTTTACTTTTTATTTTTTGTTAGTTAGTTAAATTAAATTTGACTCGTCAAGTTACTTATTAGATTATGAATCTATATTGGTAAGTATCAATTCAAATATTTTTAAAAAATTGTATTAAATTATTCTATTTCTGGATTGTATTAGACAATGTATGGAAATTAGACGTTGCATATCCATTGAGATGCAAAATATAGATTGGCTTAAGGGGCATTACTCTGCATTATAAATTGGGTTAAGGGGCATTACCTAGTCTATTCATTTAGATGAGCAGTATCCAAAATTTTGTGAGTTTGTTCAAGTCTATAACATTTGGGCACATTTATAAGAAGAAAAATTAAGTTTTGGATCCCCTATTCAAGAGAGGCATTAGCGTGGATCCCCTATTCAAGAGAGGCATTGGCAAAGAGTCTGGAAAGTTTTATTTTGCTGCATATATATACACGACTTATTCACAAATGCTGGGAGTATTAACTAATCTTAAAAGGAAAACCATTTCTTTTTTTTCTAATAATAAGAATAATAATCCAATTTTAAGGTCACAGCCAAGCTAGACACCAAATTGGTGTATGATACACCTTGTTTGTGGGACAAGGGACTCACCTCCGCGCAACAATTTAACTGGTAAGTCTACAAAGGCATACATACTCTACCCTCCTATGGTTTTAAACCTGTGACTTCTTCAGAGGAAACACATGCTCTTAACCATTAGGCCCACTCAAGGAAAGACATTTCTATATAGATTTGATCCCTTGAATTTCCACCCTTCCTCCAAGACTTTTTACTATTTTTTGGTACATTTTTCAGCTGCAGATCTAGTTCATCCAGATTAGCCATTGCAGGAATTTATTTATCCCACGCAATGTTCTGTTAATTTCGCATCTGATTATATTAGCTTCTATGTGGCATGCAAATCTAGTTAACAGTGTTTTCTCATACACAATGCTTTCTTGTGGGCTGGCTACATCTTGTTTTCTAGTGATTTTCTATATCCATAAGCCAGCAATTGAAGATGAAGTTAAACAGACTTACAAAACTTTGAAATTTCAGTTTGAGTTTAATACTATAATTTTTATTAAATAACATAGATATAGCCACTTTAACAAGTCATCTTATTGTTGTTGTTGTCTAATTGTAAAACTTTTTGAAGATTGATGTGACATTGTAATGAATGGTTGCACTTACCATACCATTGATATTTCAGCAACCATAGTCCTCCCGTCAATCCGTTCACCAAGTCATTGATTCCCTATGTTAGAATTAATGGAGAAAGTTCAGTTAGGATAGGATTTAGATTCTAATTCTAGATCTCAGATCCTAATATTCAAGGAGTGGTTAAAACTACCTGATTGTGAGAAATCCTATATGCACTAGCATGTTCTCTTGACTGAATGTATTAGAGTGTGTGTGTGTTTCTACACTCTCTAGGTTCTCACCTGGAGAGCCATTTAGCTAATGTAAATTCCATTTTTTATCATGGTATCAGAGCACAAGATTAGAGGCATGTGTTGCTCTATTTCCATGATGGTTGAAGCTATTTCTTTGGAGGCCGAGAGGTTGTGTGAGGAGTGCTCTTGTTAGCTGCTCCTGGAATGCGTGAGCCTGATGTGTGGCTGCGTAGACTATGGATGGGTGAGTTTGTGCAGTGATCAGATTTATTTTTAGTTCCTACGTTGTTGTGTTGAGGAGGCCCATTGGTGCAGTGAACCTGACGTTAATGTCATAGAGTGTTGAGGGGCGGACTGGTGCAGCGAGCTCCAGAACGGAGGAGCGTTTCCATTGTTGTAGCCTGCTCGAAGGAGCGCTACCACCGTTGTTGTTGTGTGGCTGCTGAGGAGCGCTGCCATGAAGAGGATATCGGGTGTGAGGATTGAAGCCATTTGTTGAAGCCTACGAAGAGGCTGAAGAGATCGCAGTTGAAATCGGCGAGAGTGTTGAAAATTTGGCCAGACTTTTGGAAAAGAAGGTCGAGAGGCAGCGTTGAATTAGATCTGCTATTAAGAAGATCTGTGGCTGAAGTGGTAGAGGGACTGTGTTGCAGTGGCGGTGGTGCCTTCTTGTGTGGAGGTTGAGCCTAGAGATAGAAGATCTTCGTTGAGAGTGCAGATCCTGCCCTTTTGCAAGATCTGATGCCCGAGCATTCTATATTGGAAAATCAGAGGAGATCTTCATTCTAGGTGACCCACATTTGATCATTTGATCACTAGTGGATCTCTATGAGAAGGTTCGTGGAGACGCAATTTCCTGAGTCAGAGCTTTTTTTTTTTTGGTCGTTGAGTGCTATGTATTTACTTATTTGATTTTTGGGCGTTGCTCGGCCAAACTGATTGGCATTGTTTACAGGTGCTAGCTGTGGTCATAATCGCTGCATATTATGTGATTGGTCGATCGGTGGCCTTGAAGGCATTGTAATGGTTGCAAGAAAAAATTGCAAATCGGGCTCCCGTCAATGAGTTTGGTGTCTGAATTCAAGCCCAACTCACCTCAAGATTCCTTGACATCACATTAAGATTACCCGTGATTGAGATCATTTGGGATTATAGATCGCATGGCCGTAGTCGATTTTTTTTCCTTCGTGTCGATTATTCCTATGGTTGAATGACCTCTTCAAAAACCACGAGTACGTAGAACTCACATGATTGGAAATTTTGCAGGTCGTAGATAATTTTTTGGTCTATGTTTTATGAGTGAAAATGTTGACATTACATTCCATGGCAATATTGTGTGTTATTGTCTGCCCGAGCATGGAGAGAGGTTTATGAAAGTTGTAAAGGTTAGTTCGACTCAAGGATTTCTTTTATAACTTCTCTTCCTGGTAATGGTGAACTGGGTTGGAAGGGCTCTACAGCAATCAGATTTTCCAGATCTGGGTGCGTTGCTTCTTCCAATCATTTGCAGAGAGTACTACTGGATATTTACCACATTCTCCGTGATCTGTTGTGATCTGCACAGAGTAGCAGATTCGAGTAGCAGTCAAGGCCTGAGAATAAAGGCGTGGTTTTATTATTATTTTTTGGTATTTGTGACAAAATTTTATTTCCATGCCCACTTGATAATTGAACATTGGAGTTGTTCATGGCTGGGAGGAAGGGAGATTCATGGTGAAACTACCAGATAAGGAATTTCTATTCAGAAATCTGACAAAGAAAGGTGTGGTTGTGTGTATTTTTTCTTTAATCATGGGCCAAAGCAATACTGCATTTATAGTTGCTGATTTACGTTGCAAAAATATCTGGCTGCTTGACGATTGCAGCTAGATAGGGATAAATCTGTGGTTTCAATTGTGGCGGACCAAGTGCTTTCCAGACGACAAGCTGGCAGGTTCAAGTGTTCTTGCAAGGGAGAAAATAGAAGGAGAAAATGGGTCATCAAAGTAAATTGAAAGAGTCTCAAAGAAAATTTAGGAGAAAGAATCAACAGAGAAGTGCAAAATATTGTGTTGCAGAATTTTTTGATTTGTTTCAGGTTGACGGTGATGGACCAACTGCTGGTCAAGGTGCAGATTTGGAATTTGGTGAGATTATTAGATTGTTAATGCTAGATTTACCATCTTTTTCAGGTATGAATTATGAATGTTGGAAAAATGAAATGAAAACAGTACTATGGAAGTTAAATTTACTAGATTATGTTGAAGATGTTATTAATGATAGTGGAGATACAGTAGTATTAAGCCTTATAACATCTATAGTAGATGACAACATCATACTCAACGTAATATATGAATATGGAGAGATTCCTATTACAAAATTTTTATGGGATGTTTTAGAGATGAAATACTATTTGAATGAGGGAAATGATGCTGAAGATATTTCTCTTGATAATGATCCCATATTTGATTGTGAAACTAAAGATGCAATGATGGGTGATGCATGTGTATCTGTAATTGAAACTTGTAATGATGAAAAACACATCCATTATTGTAGAACCTGAAATTTTTCCTGATGCAGAAATCAAGTTTGCTAAGACTTATATATGTCATGATTAGTGGATCAATTTGATGATTGAAAATAATGAAATTGATGAATTACTATTTGGTGAGAAGGAAGGCCTATCTTCACATATAGATCAAATGCAAAAAATTCTTGTAGCAACAGAACTGGATGAAGGTGTAATTATGTCAGCAGAAACGGATGAAGTAGGGAGAGATGGTGAAATGAAATCTCTCCTGAAGGAACAGGAAGATGAAAGTAATTGTGGTCATATTTATAAATCTAACATTGTTCTTTGTGCAGATATTGGTATGCAAGAAAAAACAATGAATTTGGAAGAAGAATTGAAGTTTCTTGAAGCATGGCTTGAAACACGATGTCTTTATGAAATTTACACAGAAATTTTTGTAATCAATGGTGAAGATATCATCACTGATATTCAGATGGTTGACACTGGAAATAGTGAGAATGAAAATTCTCCTACCCACCCTGCCATAATTCTGAGAACAAGAAACCAAGTTTTCCTTCATAGGGGAAGAAATGAGGCAAAGATACATCACTATCTCATGGAAAAGAAAGTGAAGATGAAGCCTCATCCACGAATGAAAAAATATAGTATCACAAGCATAATTACCAAAATGAAAACCTCTCTTACCAAGTTTTTCATGTTTTTTTATTATAAACCTAGTTGAGACTAGACCAGCAGGCATATGTTATTGTTCAGTACCCTTTCTCCATTAAGGGGGAGTGTTACAATTAATCGAGAAAGTTCAGTTAGGACAGGGTTGAGATTCTAATTCTAGATCTCAGATCCTAATATTCAGGGAGTGGTTAAAACTACCTGATTGTGAGAAAGCCTATATGTACTAGGTTGTTCTCTTGATTGAATGTATTAGAGTGTGTGAGTGTTTCTACACTCTCTAGGTTCACACCTAGAAATCCATTTAGCTAATGTAAATTGCATTTTTTATAATGTACGTCATATATATGTACTCTTTAATGTTGCTGCAACCTGTCTTCAGTGATCATTTCAAATATTTTCAGAAAGGCCAACCCCATCTCCCATAATCATTTCAAATATTAAAAAAAAAAAGGCCATCCTTCACTTTTTCATATTCATTTTGTCAATGATGTTATAGACAATGGAATTTAGGTTATCTTAAAGTTTCTCATATTTATGCTTATTCATGAAGGCACTCATCTCCATAAATTTCTAGTGCTTATTGAAGAATTTTGTTCTTGGTTACAACATTGGCTTGTATTCATTTGTTTTGTAAGGAGATATTTATAAATGGGAAGATAGTTCTTATGGGTGGAGACGGTCCAAACATATTGGAAAGAATGAACACGATTTATATTTTTTATTTCATTTGCTATGTACCTTTTTCTAGTGGGATAATTTACTTTGCGGGAGGAAGAGATTAGTGAAATTATTTTCTTGTATTAGTAGAGGCTTGGAACTTGGAAGAAGAGAAGTGGGACAATTTTCCTCTAATGATACATCAACTAGCATACTTTCATGGTTTTTTTTGTGGGATAAAATTTATTTGTATTCATAGGCAATGAAAACATTGTCGAAGTTTTTATCCAAAAATGTGTCTACAAATAAGCAGGGATAATTTTAAGGATGGAAAATTATCTTGAAGTTTAAAAAATTGGCGAATCTCACTAGTCCCTAATATGAAAACTATAAAATGTTTGTTGATGTATTTATAAAATTATTCAAACTTATAATGATATTACATATATTTTCTATATAATGTTGGCGATTTTCAAGGTAAAATAATTTTATATTGTAAAATTTGGGCGAATCATTTTTATAAAAAAATGGAGATTGGCAAATCTTTTTTTTTGGAAAAACCATGGAAAATTAGCCCACCTGCGAATATTAGCCCCTAAAATTTTCCATGCAAATAAGGGTGGATGACATGGGTAGATTGGAGCTACCATTCAATTCTTTAGGCTCCTTAGTTGCGTGTGTGCAGTTATACACTATTAGCACAATTTATGGGATATGGAAAACATCTCCATCATATGCCACTTGTCTTCCTTGGAATTATATCTAATCAATTAAATGTCACTGATAGTGTATAACTTCCCACATGCAACTACGGAGCCTGAAGATGTGAATGGTAGACCAATTCTCAACATATCATCCACCCTTCTCCACATGCTTGTTTTTGGATAAAAAACTTCTACACTATTTTTGTAGCCTATGAATATAAATAAATTTTCCCCAACAAAAATGCCATGCTGGTATGCTAGTTGAAAGCTCATTTGAGGACAAATTTTCTATTTTTCCTCTTCCATGTTGTAAGGCTATATTGATGCGAGAAAAGAATTCTCTTGTCTCTCCCTCCCACAACATATATAAGCCCAATATTGTACTCCATATGTTCACCGAGTCATTTGATTCCCTATTATTTATGTCATTTATCTATACAATTTAATGATATTGCAATCTATCTCTCGTTCTCATTTCAAATAATTTCAAAAAGGCCAACCTCATCTTCGGTAATCATTTCAAATATTTTTAAAAAACCCATCGTTCTCTTTTGTATATTGATTCCTTGTTCAATTTTATTTTTTCAATTAAGTTAAAGAGGATGGAATTCGTTTTATCTAAAAAGTTCTCATACTTATCCTTATTCATGAAGGCGTTGGCCTCCATGATTTTCTAGCGCTTACTTAGGAATTTTTTGCTTGGTTAGAACAATTTATTTTACTCATTTATTTTGTAGGGGGATACGTTGTCAATGGGAATCTAGTCCTCATGGGTGTAGACCATCCAAACACATTGAGAAGAATGAAAAATATTTACATTTTTTATTTCACTTTCTCTCTATCTTCCTCTACTCCGATTATTTATGTTGTGGGAGGAAGAGACATGTGAAATACTATTTTGACATCAGTAGAGTCTTACGACTTGGAAGAATACAAGTGGGGAATTTTTCCTCCAATGTGCCATTAAGTAGCATATTGTCATGGTTTTTTTTTCAAAGAAAATTTATTTGTATCCATAGGAAATGAAAATAGTGTAGAGGTTTTCGATCAAAAAATTGAGTCTACGGAGAAGGGTGGATGATTTGAGTAGATTGTGGATACCATTCAGGTCTCTAGGATCCCTAGTTGCATGTGAGAAGTTATACACTATTAGAACAACTGATGAGATATGACATACATCTCCATCATATGCCACTTGTTTTCCTTGGAATCATATCTAATCAGTTGGTTGTTGCTGATAGTGTATAATTTCTAAGATGCAAATAAGGAGCCCGAAGACATCAATGGTACCCCTATTCTACAAAAATCATCCACCCTTCTCCATAGGATCGTTTTTGGATAAAAATCTTTTGCATTATTTCGTAGCCTAGGAATACAAATATGTTTTCTCCAACAAAAAATCCATGAGAGTACGCTAGTTGAAAACTCATTGAAGGCAGAATTTTCCACCTGTCCTCTTCCATGTTGTGAGCCTATGTTGATGCCAGAAAAGAATTTCGTTCATCTCTCCCTCCCTAAAAATAGATAATCCGAGTACTCATGTCCATCCATTTACCAATTCGTCTGATTCCCTATTATGTATGTCATATATCTGTACACTTTAATGCTGCTGCAACCTACCTCACGTGATCATTTCAAATATTTTCAAAAAGGCCAACCCCATCTCCTGTAATTATTTTACTTTATTTTTAAAATCCATCCCACCCTTTTTCATATTGACTCCTTGTTCAATTTTATTTTTTCAATGAAGTTATAGAGGATGGAATTCATTTTATCCAAAAGCTGCTCATACTTATGCATATTCATGAAGGTATTTCCCTACATGAATTTCTAGTGCTTATTCAAGAATTTTGTTCCTGTTTATAACAATTTCTTGTATTCATTTATTTTGTAAGGGAACACTTCTATCAATGGGAAGATCGTCCTGATGCGCAAAGACCATCGAAACACATTGGAAAGAATGAACACAATTTATATTTTTTTATTTTTTTACTCTGTATCTTCCTCTAATCGACTTAGTTACATTGTGGGAGGAAGAGAGATGTGAAATGATTTTTAGACATCAGTAGACTTACAAATTGGAAGAACACAAGTGGGAAATTTTTCTTCTAATGAGCCATAAACTAGCATACTATCATGGTTTTTTGTGGCAGAAACATTAATTGTATTCATTGTCAATGAAAACAGCGTAGAATTTTTTGATCCAAAAATGAGTCTATGCAGAAGCATGGATGATGTGTGTATATTGGGGATACCATTCACATCTTTAGGCTCCTTAGTTGCATGTTAGGAGTTATACACTATTAGAACAATTGATGAGCTATGAAGAACATCTCTTTCATATGCCACTTATTTTCCTTGGCATCATATCTAATCAGTTGGATGTCAGTGATATAGTGTATAACTTCCCACATGCAACTAAGGAGACTAAAGACGTGAATGGTAGCCCTATTCTCCACACATCATCCACCCTTCTCCACAGATTCATTTTTGGATCAAAAACTTCTACATTGTTTTAGTAGCCTTCAAATACATATATTTTTTCTCCAACAAAAAATCCATGACCATATGCTAGTTGAAAAATCATTGGAGGCAGAAGTTTCCACTTCTCCTCTTCCCTCTTGTATGCCTATGTTGATGCTATAAAATCATTTCACTCGTCTCTCCCTACCGAAAAATAGATAATCACAGTCCTCTCATCAATCCATTCATCAAGTCATCTCATTCCCTATTATGTATAAAATATATCTACACACTTTAATGTTGTTTCAACCTATCTCCAGTGGTAATTTCAAATATTTTAAAATTGGCCAACCCCATCTACTATAATCATTTCGAATATTTTAAAAAATCCATCCCTCTCTTTTTCATATAGACTCCTTCCTCAATTTTATTTTTTCAATGAAGATATAGAATATGGAATACATTTTATCTGAAAGCATCTAATGCTTATGAAGGCATTGGCCTCCATGAATTTCTAGTGCTTATTCAAGAATCTTGTGCTTGCTTATAACAATTACTTATATTCATTTATTTTGTAAGGGGATACTTTTTTCAATGGGAAGATAGTCCTCATGGTGTTTTTAGAAAATTGTATATTGCAGATAAATGGAACATATAAAATTGCAGAAACACAAATACAAAAAACATATAAAACAAGAGAGACATTGATATATGTGGTTCAACCAACTTCGGCTACATCCATGAAAACAACTAGTCCTTCCTTTATCTTAAATAACACGCGAAGAGACACAACCTATATCAGATTCGTTGTAATATCCCGTTCTCTCTCACTGATCCAGGTCACTTCAGACACCCTCAGGAGACCAAGATGACTCAGAAATTGTCAAACTTCAAAGTGGTTAGAATGCTTTCGAATCATAACAAGATTTTAGCAATCCTCACCTCGATTCCAATGGTGCAAATGTCACTAAAATCCGAGTCTGTATGAGAAAGTTATTGCAGTTTTAAATTTGTACCAAACAAAAAAAAAGAATTCAAAGGAAACATTATGCCATTTGGCAGGCCAGATGCATGACATTAGGCCTAGTGGGACCTACAAAGCTAATGTGGCAGCCCAGTCAACAAAATAGGTGGATCCACAAAAAGGTGATGCGACAACAACACAAGTCGAAACATGGAAAGTATGTGGTAGACGTGGCATATGATGTGCACCAATGATGGCTTGCCACATGGTCCAATCACATTGTGCCCAATGGCACCTCAAATTAGCCCCAAGTGGCCTTGGATGGTGCAACCTTCATTTTTTTTCTTATTCTCATGTTTTTGGGAATCGTTACAATATGGACATACAGATTTTAGTGGGATTTGAACCCAAAGCCTGCCAACAACAAGTATCTTAATATGATTATGCCAGCAAGTGTGCCAACCTCACACTTTGTCTTATTCGTCCTAACACTTTTTTATAAATTTCCATTCAAATGGTTCAAGGAAAGCATGGATAATGATGTAGAATTTGTGAGAGATGAGCACACAGGGAGACCAATGGAGTCATGAGTAAAGCGGAGGAAAAACTTGGAGCAGACTGGCACATTCTTCAATCAATAATATATTTTTACTGGAGTTGCGGAACAATGAGCTGCCAGAGGGGCGAAACCTCACCTACGAAATCTTCATGGGTATCTAAAGATTCCTTGAGATGCATAACTTTCCAGAGTCATAATTTGACAAATTTTATGTTGAATTTATACCTCTTTGCGAAAGGAATCCAAAGGAAATGCCTGTTTCAGCAATAGAGCTTCCCATTTTTCCAGATTGGAGTGATGGTGTGAGATTCCCAAGTGTGGACAGTAGATTTTATGCCTCTCAACACCACGAATTCGATAGTGCAACCATATTTAGCAGTTCAGTATCCAATTATTCAACCAACTTCTGAGATTGAGGTAAATACAATATTGATATCATGTGCCTTTTTTATCGTTTTTTGTGAGATGAAATATGTTTTTTTAGATGCTTGCTTGATGTATGTTTCAGGATCTATTTTTCTACTTCATGTGAGATGTATTCGTAATGGATTTTTATGATCCCTATGTAACCTTGTTCAAGGGATCCTCATCATCACGTTGTGTGAGATTACGTCATGTTGATAGGAGGCCTATTTTTAGTGAGAGTACCTATAGCGGAACATATCGTGGAGAGAAAAGCCACTCATGTTGAGGGCATATATTATTGTATGAAAGAAAACATTTTCCATGTACATCATCACCATTTCCAGCACCATATGAAGCGGCCTACCCCATTTGGACATCGGGCTCGGAGACGTAGCCCATACTGGGTGAACTCTATTATTAACATCTTGTGTTCTCATGTTATTGATTGTTGCCTTGTCTTCTGTTGCTTAAAGCATGCATATGTGTTCTTTTAGAATTCTCTTTTCAGTGCAGTTATAACCACAGCACCGAATTAAAATATCACGGTTAAATCTGGTAGTTGACGGACTCAGATCACTCACACAGAAACCCTTTCTTTTTCTTACTCGGAATGTACACACGATACACAAATGAAATAAAATACCCTCATATAACATAGGGGTTTCCTTCTACGGAGAAATCCATAAATTAAACATAACTTCTCGCATGAGATCATCCACATAATGAACGACCTAGATTGGCTGTGAAATTACAATATTTTACAAGGAAATCTTACATTTGGTTTTAGCTTCGGGGGTAGCCCCCCTGGACCACCCGACGGTGAACAAACGACACCCCCTCGTGGACCCCGTAGACGATAATAAAATGACAGGGGACATTTCTGCCCTCTTAAGAACAGGGGTCCAACATGGCGATACATCTAAATAAGGAAGATAATTAGGCTCCACACCCAACACGGAGACCATCCAAACACGTTGGAAGGAATGAACACAATTTTTATTTTTTATTTTTCCTACTCTGTATCTTCCTCTACTGTGATTATTTACATTGTGGGAGGAAGAGGCATGCAACATGATTTTATAGAATCACTAAAGGGTTACAACTTGGAAGAATATTAGAGGGAAATGTTTCCTTGAATGAGCCATCAACTATCATATTGTCATGGTTTTCTTTTGGGAGAAAAATTATTTGTATTCATAGGAAATGAAAAATGTGTATAATTAGTCTATGGAGAAGGTTGGATGATGTGAGTAGGTTGGGGCTACCATTCACATTTTTAGGCTCTTTATTTGCATGCGGGAATTTATAGACTATTAGCACAATTGATGAGATATGAAAAACATCTCCATCATATGCGACTTGTTTTCCTTGGCATCATATCCAATTAGTCGGATGTCATCTATAGTGTGTAATTTCCCACATGCAACTAAGGAGCATGAAGACATCAATGGTAACCCTTTTCTCCACACATCATCAACCATTCTCCATAACCACATTTTTTAATCAAAAAAGTATGCATTGTATTTGCAGCCGATGAATACAAATATTTCTTCTCCAAAAAAAAATCCATGATGGTATGCTAGTTGAGAGCTCATTGGAGGTAGAATTTTCCACTTGTCCTCTTCCATTTTATAAGCCTATCTAGATGGCAGAAAATTATTTCACTCGTCCCTCCCTCCCACAACATAGATAAGCCCAGTTCTCTCGTCCATCCATTCACCAAGTTATTTGATTCCCTTTTATGTACGTCACCTATATGTACACTTTAATGTTACTTCATCCTATCTCCCATGGTTATTTCAAATATTTTCAAAAAGGCCAACCCCATCTCTCGTAATGATTTGAAATATTTTTAAAAATTCCATTCTAATAATTTTCATATTAATTCCTTATTCCATTTTATTTTGTCAATTTGGAATTAATTTTATCCGAAATCTTCTCATACATATGCTTATTCATGAAGGAATTGGCCTCCATCAATTTCTACTGCTTATTCATGAATTTTTTTCTTGGTTACAACAATTTCTTGTATTCAGTTATTTTGTAAGGGGGTATTTATGTCAATGGGAAGATAGTCCTCATGGTTGAAGATCATCCAAACACATTGTAAACAAGGAACACAATTTATATTTTGTATTTTTTCTTCTTTGTATCTTCCTCTAATAGGCTTATTTATGTTGTGGGAGGAAGATACATGCGAAATGATTTTATAGAATCAATAGAGGCTTAAAATATTAGCACAATTGATGAGATATGAAGGACATCTCCATTATATGCAGTTGTTTTCCTTCACATCAAACCTAATAATTTTTTTGTCACTGAGAGTATATAACTACCCACATGTAATTAAGGAGACTGAAGATGTGAATGGTAGCCCTATTATCCACACATCATCCACCGCCCTACTCCACAGGATCATTTTTGGATCAAAACATTCTACACTGTTTTCATAGTCTATGAATATAAGTAATTTTTCTCCAACAAAAAAGTGACGACAATATGCTAGTTTACATATTGTAAGGAGGAAGAATTTTCCACTTATCCTCTTCCAAGTTGTAAGCCTATGTTCATTCTAGAAAATGATTTTTCTCATCTCTCCCTCGCACAACATAAATAAGCCCAATGGAGAAAGATAGAGCTTATGAAATGTTTTGCCTTCTCGTCGCCATGTTGGCTCCTTTCGTCATTTGATAGAGATGAAATAAAAAAACATAAATTTTGTTCACTATTTCCAACGTCTCTAGATTCTCTCCACCAATGAAAACTAGCTTCCCGTTGACTAAGGTATATCCTTACAAAATAAATGAATATAAAAAATTGTTGTACCAAGCATGAAATTCATGAATAACAACTTGAAATTCATGGAAGTTAATGCCTTGATGAAAAAGCATAATCATGAGAAACTTTTGGGAAAAATGAATTCCATCCTACTTCATTGACAAAGCAACATCGAAGAGGGAATCAATATGAAAAATAAAAAGTTCATATTTTTTAAAATATTTGAAATGACCAAGAGAGATAAGTTGTAGTAGTATTAAAGTGTGCACATATATGACATACATAATAGGAAGGTCACACTTCATGCAGAGTTCGGAGAACTTCGTCAATGGATGGATGGGTAAATGAGACGTCGAAGGTATTTCCTGTTGATGGATACATGAATGAAATAAGATGATTTTGTTTAAATTATTACTGGTATGGTATGTATGATCATCCATTTAAAAAAACACAATTATCTCCAAAAAGTCTCACAAGTAAACTATGTCGTTGTTTTTTATTTTATTACTGTTACTCGCTGTGAAAATAGTTGGGTCAACTTTGATGGTGAGAGTTAGGAAAGAGGAGAGGACTTACAATCTCATTCATGACAATGTTAGTCTCTTGGAAAAAACTTTTTTCCAACCTTTTTTCAATAGATCCGATTCAGAAGAAAACAACTTGGATAAATGCCTTAAAAGGGGTTTCAGTTCAAACGTGGGTCTTATTCAAACTCGATCTTATCAAGATGATTTACTATCCGAAATATTTTCCAATAAGAACCAGGAAATGTTTCATCATATTCAAGATTGGTTTGTAACCAAAAGTTTCAAAAACATAATTGGAAACTATGGCATAGATGGGAGGAGTACCCTTTCTAATTCATCTAAAGAGGAACAGAAGATTAAACCATCACCGCATTTTAATGAACCTGCTAAAAAACAGGAGATGTATAGGATCTCTCAAATAGATAGTATTTTGTCAAAATGGGATTTGTTCAAAACATATATGCCATGTTTTTTTATCTCTGCATGGTGTAAATATATTGAAAATATGCTTTTATATACTCTTCCAGAGATATTACTACATGGTAGTAATCCATTTGTTTCTATTTTGCAAGATATTAAGCATAATATTATGCTTAAGTGGAATATATTGTGGGAACTTTCTCATCCATTATGGGAACCTATCAAATGGAAATTGAGAACGAATCTAACCAATCTTTTGAATTTGAGATTCATGACGACTCTTATGAATAATTTTTTCTCTTCCTGCGAGGATTGTTTCATAGAGGAAACTAGTGATCGAGAATGGACACATCTGAGATTACTAAATGCTCGGACGTATGAATATGGGATTCTTATCCCTTTTTTCATTCTTACGTATTCTATTCTTCGATATTTTAAAGTGATTTATTCCGCCTTTATCAATTTAAAGATATACTTTGAACTCATCCAGTATTTAGAGGATCCATCCTACGTGATAGAGTTGCAAAAACTGATAAATCCTCCCGTGTATAATTACCTTCTCTATTATATAGACATAGAATGTCTTCCTTCTACAAAGAGGAAGAGGAAGAATAGAAAGCTCAATTTGCTTATAACTATAATAAGAGAGTTGAACAGATTGTGCTCTAGCATGGATATCTCGGAAAAAGAGATGGAAATACTAGTTTAGTTTCTAATGATGGAAAAAAACCTTTCTCAATTTGAATCAAATATGACTATAAGTCAAATTTTCATCAAGAAGCAAATTGGAGATCAAATCACTGGACAGCCGGGGCTTCTTCACTTACGATATTTGGCCCACACTTATCAAAAAGGTCTAATGAATTACGAGTTAAATCCATTTTGTTTAGCAGAAAACCGGATATTCCTTGCTTTTTATCAGAATATTACCTCTTCACAAATATTTTGTCAACCCAACCCCAAAATGCCTTTCTCATTCCACTCAGGATCATTATTTTCCAAAGGGATTTTACTTATAGGTCCTATGGGAACTGGCTGATCCTATTTGATAAAAAGTCTAGCAGCAGACTCATATGTTCCTTTAATAAGAATCTCTCTGAAGAAGATCTTGTATGGTAAGTTTTTATATTACCCTGATCCTGGACGTATTCCTACTGAGTTTAATACTTTTTGGAGAGACACAATAGACCATTTCCATATTACCTTCGAATTGGCGAAAAGAATGTCTCCTTGTATAATATGGATTCCAAACATTCATGAACTGAATGTCAATGACACAATTACCCATTTATTTGGTTTAGGCTTCACTGACTCTTTGCTTGGTTTATTATTGAACTATATTTCTAGGGGTGGTGAGAAAGATTCTATTATAAATATTATTTTTATTGCTTTGACTCATATCCCCCAAAGAGTGGATCCAGCTCTAATAGCTCCAAATCGATTAGATAGCTCAATCAATATTCGAATGCTTGTTATCCCACAGCGACAAAGGGAATTTCCTATTCTTTTATGTAGCAAGGAATTAAACTCAAAAAAAGAGGTATCCTGTCCCGATGAATTTGGATCTGTAACCATAGATTCTGATGCACGAGATCTAGCAACACTAGCCAATGAAGCCTTAATAGCTATTATTACCCGAAAGAAATCAGTTATAGACACTAATACAATTCGATACACTATTTATAGTCAAAATTTTCATCTTCAATCTATGATATAATCAGGTTGGATCCGGTCAAAATGACGAAAGACTTATCTACATAGGAAAGGCTCTTATACAAAATACTCTTAGAAGGAATTCTCCCATGAATCCTCTATCTACCAAAAAGGAATTATGGAAGAAAAGGTTTTGTTATTTGTCCGAATGGTATTTAGAACCTTCGAACCCCAAGAAAAGAGGTAATGAAGAACCCCTAGAGTAGCCTAATTAGAACTTACATTACCGGACGTAGCCTGCTCTAGTCCCCTGACAAAACATTCGTTATTAGGTTAGCTATATACTTAACATGTTCCTAGCAATTCACATGGCATCATCATGAAATGATACAAGTATTAGATAAGTAAGAATATACAACGCACTAGAACGCCCTTGTTGACGATCTTTTACTTCGGCAGCATCTAGGGTTCCTCGAACAATGTGATATCTCACACCGGGTAAATCTTTAACCCTTCCTCCTCTTACTAATACTAAAGAATGTTCTTGTAAATTATGGTCAATACCAGGTATATAAGCAGTGATTTCAAATCCAGAGGTTAATCGTACTCTGGCAACTTTACGTAAGGCAGAGTTTCGTTTTTTTGGGGTGATAGTGGAAAAGTTGACAGATAAGTTTTCTTCACTGTCACTCTACAAAACCGTACATGAGATTTGCACCTCATACGGCTTCTCGTTCAATTTTTTTTTTTTTTTTTGAAGTAAGTTGGATTATTTTCGTTGTTCGAGAATCTTCATATTCCCTTCCTTTATGCATTGTGTCTCAAAGAGTAACTGGAACCAATTTAGTCAAACACATTTTCGTATTCTAATAAAAAACTAATGAATCCTATTTCTTATTTTAGGTAAAAAAGATTATGCAAAATCTTCGGGATTGCCTCTTCCTTCTCTATTCCCATCCTATAAGTACAGCGCCTGAAGAAATACTCTGTCGTATGAATCGACATTATTACATGCTAATTCCTTCTTGATATCTCGATATATCATTCCTACAAATCACAAATTGGATTCAAAATTGACGGGTTAATGTGAGCTTATCCATGTGGTTATACACTGTTCGAGTTTGAACAGGAATCAATTTAATGAAAGATTCTGACTTTAGTGCTTTTGTTGGGGTTGTCCAAGATCATTTCCATGACCTTTGTTGAGGGGGATATATATCCATATCTATCTGAGATATGATCTGATCGACTGCATAACTCCCACGAATAGCAATCGATATGGCTAGGGAGAGTATATAGAAAAGGAAGTTCTTTTTTATCTGATTAGTCAGTGATCTGGCTTGGTGAGTCCTTTTTCCTATGATGAACTACTGGCATCAGTCCTATATCCTATTTCTGTGGACCGGTAGAAAAGTGAGAGCTCAACGGGCAGAGGATTGTACCACGAGAGAGCGAAGGGGTCAACCTGTTCCGAAGAGACAACATGGATTTCAGAAATGTAGTTGTACTCTTACATCGATCCAGATCAAGAAGTATTTCAATCCACAGGGGTAAATATTTGCTCGATAGACGAGAGGATAACAGTGCTAGTTACAAATTATGTTCAGGTAGGATATAAATTTATTTATATAAATTAGTTAACGGTTGGTTGCATAGGGTCTTCTCCTTAGTGTAAGAAGAAAAATTTGATCCGTATCATCTCTGTATAATCTTTACTCAATCTTGTTCTCCTTGTTCTTCCAAACAATATTGAGTCCTTTCCGCACACACTAGTGCTATATCGGATCAAACATGCTGAACAAATTATTTTTCATGTTCATGTAAAACTTGCTTGATCAAGATAGATAAAATATTACTGATTTTACGGGACCATATGTTATGATTCAAATCAGTAGGAAATACTACTTTCGATAGGATTTACATAGGCTCCAATATTTTTTCTCATTTTTTTTTCTTTTTGTAGTAGTGTGAAAAGAAGGAAGGTCTGTCTTCAAGTTGTTCGAGAGAAAATAGTGAGTTGTTTTGAGTCTCTCGACCCCTTGATAACTTATTATTAATAAGTCAGTTCTCCTTTCAGATGAGAGTAGGGAAGAGATATAACTCAGCGGTAGAGTGTCACCTTGACATGGTGGAAGTCATCGGTTCGAGCCTGATTATCCCTAAACCTAATGTAAACCCTTCCATCAAACGAATTTTTGTTTTTCATCTTATAGCTCTCTTCACTCCAGAGAGCTTGTGTCATTTACATGAGCTCTTTTTCAAAGAAGAAATGACCAAAATGGAGCTAGATCTTCAATTGGAAGATATCCAAATTGTCATAAGGAACAAAAGGGTTTCCGCCCATTTCATTAAATATTGATCATCATATCTTAGTAGTGAGTTGAGTGGTTGGCATGAGATTTCCAATTATATTTAATCAATATTATTATTATATATTCTATTCATTGGGATGAAAAAAAAAGGGAGAGAGAGGGGGTAACAAAGAAATGAAAAAAAGAAGATCCTGGATAATCAAATTGGAAGAGATACAAAGTTATCAATTTCTATGCAATCCATGGACCAAATCCAATTTGATGAGATTTTTAATTCAAATCCTTTCACATCGGGAGCGCCTTATAAAGCTCTTTGACCCTAGAATTCTCAGTATGTTGCTTTTACGCGATCTACGTAAAATAAATCCATATTTTTTGGTCAAAGGTATAGTAGTACTTACATTATCGATCCTCATATATCACTTCAATCATAAAAGTAGTATGATTGAGAAAAAAAAATTCTATTCGATGAAACTCTTTCCTATACATAACTTTATGGAACTTGGAAATGAAACACCGGAAGAATATTTAAAGCCTTTCACTAAAAATTGGTTGATATTTCCACATATTTTCCTGTCTTTCCAATTGAAAAGATCTTACAATCGATTCATAGAGCATTTTGATCCCATTAGTTTTAATTCAGGATATGGCAGGAACACAAACAAGAAGGATGAGATGATCTCGGAGAATCAAGGACCGAGCGAAACTCATTTGGAAAATAATGAGAAAGATCTCAATTTTAAGATCGATCATTATATGAATATATCATATAAAATATATGATAATATATCATATAAAATATATGATAATATATCATGGAAATTTCAATTTCAATTGGTAGATTCCATTATTATTTTTAATGTTTTTGTCGAGAGAATGGATTGATTCAATTTGAAAAATGTTTTGATAAAGAATATGCAGAGTTATCAATCTACGAGAGAAATGAATAAATGAAATACATAAGATGTCTTTCACATCAGAATATATGAATTAACCCCATTGTTTCTTATGGAAGTTCCAAAAAAGCGTACTTCTAGATAAAAGAAAAAATTCGTAAAAATGTTCGGAAGGGAAAAGAATATTGGGCCGCAATAAAAGCTTTTTCTTTATCTAAATCTCTCTCCACCGGTCATTCAAAATTTTTTTATTGCATAGTCAATGATGATTCCTCTGGATCATCCAAATCAAAATTGATAGCAATTGATTTGGATGACCCGTAGAATATACGACACCACCCTCCAGGACCCTGGAGGACAATGATGCAAAATCATTTTCTTCGGGTACTCTCAATGGTGGTCGTACGAAAGGGACACGGTAATTAATTAGTTTCACTATAGTACTTCCCTTCACCCAATCTATAGAAATGGGGAATTTATCAACCATTCCTCTATCCATTCTCCTCCACCTTCCTACTGGAAAGCGATTAGAGTTCCTCATTTTTTGTAAGGATCCCGAATGAACTTCAGCATTACCATTATGCTACCATAAATGTAGCGTAATCTTATCAACATACCAATCCATCCATTCAGATCCGAAACTAGGATCGTAACAATTTATTATTTTCTATAAATAATGGCACAGAACCCATGGAATCACGCATGGGGATGATATTATTTCATAATGGAATTGCTCGTGCATTTCGTAATAGATGCACGTTATTGCTCTCTGACGAATAATGACTAATTCGTAGTTTCAGCTATATTGATTCATTCTTCTTCTGTTTCTGCTCCTCCCAATGGTTCATCTCCCTATTGGGTCCCATACTTTCCCTCCTTTATGGTTGGATAGAAAGGAGTGCTCAATCCTTTAGGATAACTCAAAGTAATCATCTTTCTTCGTATCTCTATCATTTATAATGTGTAATTCCCAAACTATTGTGACAGAGATACTAAAAAAGAGATGACTAATCTAGTGAAATTTGATCCTATTTATGAAACCCCCTTCTACATCTCCTCAAAATAGGATCAATTCATTCATTAATAGCCTATATATGGTAATATTAGGTTGATGGTAATATTAGCCTGTATGTAATATTATTGGGAGCTATCAATATATTTGGATGTCTCCCCTAAAATTGGAAATTCCAACAAGATAATAATGATATGGGAGATCATGGATGAGAAACATAGTTTCATTCTAGATATGTATATAATCAAACCATCCAATCAAAAAGATTAGAAAGTGATGGTATCACCATTTATTGTTTGGAATCTAGCTGCTCTGATTCTTCCCATCGTAAGCGAAAATTAACAGATATTATTTGTCTGATAATGCATGTGACTATTTCCCATTCTCTTTCAGAGCAGTGGGATTTGAACCCACAACCTCCATCACCCCAAGATGGCACGCTACCAAGCTGAGCCATGCTCCCTTATAACTATCAACCAAAAATAAAATTGATTCAAATTTTCATGTTAATTCCCTATCTTATATTTTATTTTGTCTTATATTATATTCACAGATCACTCCCTCTGCTAGACATGTTCCATAACATTGACGATTTGGTGTAAATAAGCTAGTATGGTCCCTACAAAGCCACCATGGTGAAATTGGTAGACACGCTACTCTTAGGAAGCAGTGTGAGAGCATCTCGGTTCCAATCCGAGTGGCGGTATTTTTCCAGGAAGATCTCATCCATCACTTCTTCCTATGTAAGAATATATATTCAATCTATTTCCACTGTAATGGATCAATCTTATCTTTCCATCATAGATCTCATTCGGGGATTAAATGAATAAATGATTTTATTATGATATTCATAACTTTACAACATATATTGCCTCACATCTCTTTTTCTCTCATTTTGGTTGTCACTCTCATTTATTGGGGAACCTTAGTTTATCGAATTGAAGGACTAAGTAGTTCAGGAGGAAAGGGCATGATAGTTACTTTTGTTTGTACAACGAGATTATTAATTACTCGTTGGCTTTTTTCACGACATTTACCGTTGAGTAATTTGTATGAATCATTCATGTTCCTTTCCTGGAGTTCATCCGTGTTCCATATAGTTCTAGAAGTACGGAGTCGAGATGATCGGTGGTTAGGTGCAATCACCGCGCCAAGTGCTATGTTAACTCATGGTTTTGCTACTTTAGGTCTTCCGGAGGAAATGCAACGGTCCGGAATGTTAGTACCCGCGCTACAATCTCATTGGTCAATGATGCATGTAAGTATGATATTGTTCAGCTATGCAACCCTTTTATGTGGATCCCTAGCATCAATAGCTCTTCTAGTGATTATGTCCAGAGTAAATAGACAGGTTCTTTTTGGTGCGATGGACAATTTCTTTTCCCGATCCATTCTTCCCAATGAAAATTTTTATTCACATGAAAAGAAAAAAACTGATTTGCAATACAATGTTTATTTTTCATCAACGAATTATCGTAAATGTAAATTGATTAAACAATTAGATCATTGGAGTTATTGTGCAATTGGTCTCGTTTTTTCTCTTTCAACCATAGCTACTCTTTCTGGAGCAATATGGGCCAATGAAGCATGGGGATCTTATTGGAGCTGGGATCCGAAAGAAACTTGGGCATTAATTACTTGGACCATATTCGCAATCTATCTGCATACTAGAATGAATAAGGGTTGGCAGGGTGAGGAAACGGCAATTGTGGCTTCTTTAGGATTTTTTATAGTTTGGATCCGTTATTTGGGGGTCAATCTATTAGGAATAGGGTTACACAGCTATGGATGGTTGGAACCATAAATGGACCGAATTACAAGACGGAAAAGGAAGGATAGATTCGATCCAGTTCCTTAATAAAAAGAAAATTGATTCCAGTTCCCGCATAGGAAAGAAAGGTATAATATCTCGAGGAAAAAATGACCCTAATTGGCCACTGGATATTGCAAAATGTGACTATTTAGGAGCAAATGATCCTAATTGGCCACTGCAAATTGCTAAAATAAATAAATGTGACAATAATATTTATTGTTTCAATTGGATCAATTAGTTATCAAGTTGGAAATGGTAATAGACGGAATGTATAGGTAATGAAAAGGAAGCTGCAGATACAGGCAAACCCACAAATATTGTTGATAGAGTCAAGGTGCTCATTATAGAAGATATTTTCCATCTCTCTATAAAAACCCATACTTGATCCAAGATCTCAAGTATGGGTTTTATCAGTGGATAACAAAAAAAATATATATGATATCAGTAAGCTAGACCCATACTGCACGTTGTCTCATGCCATAAATAAACACGAACACTCAAGAAATCTGTTGGACAAGCGGATTAACACCGCTTACAACCTACGCAGTCTTCTGTTCTTGGAGCAGAAGAAATTTGCTTAGCTTTACATCCTTCCCAAGGTATCATTTCCAATACATCTGTAGGACAAGCTCGTACGCATTGGGTACAACCAATACATGTATCATAAATTTTGACCGAATGTGCCATTGGATCTCCATTAGTTACTAAATTTTTTTAATTTGATAAGATCATATATAGCCATATATTCTAATATATGCCCAATAAAGAAGGCTAGTAATGGTATATTATGAATACAAAACGAATCAAGAATTGTAATCCCAATTCTATTTGGAACCGATCTATATTTTTTCAATGGGATAAATATATTTGGATCATTTTGATCCACCCAGATCACCCCGAATATGGTCCAATCATGATAGGTCATTTTCATAATAAGTTTTATTTCGTTTTCTAAATGAGAAAACGAAATAAAAGAACGACTGGATCCGGGATTTCTAAAAATTGGATTGGAATTGAAAAGTTAGAAATTAGTGGGTTTTTAGTCTACGAATACTCAATTGACCAATTAAATCATCATAACAAAGTATATCCCTCTTGGATAGATAAACCAGAAGTTGCTTACGTTTGCTCAAAATAAGCCACAAACCCCTTTGGGATGAATAGTCTCTTCCATGCAATTACAGATGCTGGGTAAGTCTTAGGACCCGATTAGTTAAAAACAATACCTGAGATTCAACAGATCCTCTCTGTTTATCGGGAATCGGAGATGAACTAATGGACAAATTCTTTATCATAAAAAAAAAAAAAATTATCAGAGCTTCATTTTTTTTTCTCGAGTCAGAAAAAAGAATTAGATTCTTTCCTTCATTTTCATGGTTCATATAATAATTCTGATTCGTTCCGACCATTTCGATTTAAGAAAAATTGGTCAGATTCTTCTCACATTGATGAAACGGAACGAACAGATTGGTTCAATTTTGGACATATCCTGAAACTCCATTGAATCAATCCATTTTTTTATTTTTTTTTACGAAAATGGAATTGAAGCCAAAAATTTATCAATTGACATTTAGGGGATACATACGTATTCTCAACATCGCGGATCGACTCCCATAATTTGTATTGAACCAATATCTATTCATGCATAAAAGATCCTCTAATCGATAATTAGGCCAAAGAAAACATTTAATTCTTTGTGTTGTATCTACACTAAGATGTTGGTCTCTTCCCATGAGTTCTTCGTCATTTTGTAGGGATTTTCCGTTGAAAAATCCTACATGATCGTTCTCCAGATCAAATCGATTCAATATTCGAAATTCTCTACGACGTTTTGGAAGCAGAATATCTTCTAAATTGAAGGAACTCAAAATATTTTTGTCATCCCCCAGACCGGCTCTTTTTATTTTTTCCGACTTCAACCACATACTAACAATTTTATATATAAGGAGATTATCATTAACTTGCTTGATAAACGATATGGCTCGGAGGACACTATTGTTTTAGGGATTTCATCTTCTTTCTTTTTTGGAACATCTGCATTGATATCATTTGCATTGCTATCCTTTGCATTGATATCATTTGCATTGCTATCCCTTGCATTGATATATTTTTCATAGCCTTTTAGATCCTCATAAATAATAAGGAACATTAGTTTCAGGTTAATATTTTCCTCATAGATCTGCATAAATTTTGCCGGATCCTCGATTTCGATAAGAATTCTACACATCCTCGCCAGATCGGATATCTTTTCTTCCCCTATAGCTTTTAGTATTTTGTGTTGAACAAGAACTTGATTAGTTTTTATATTTCGATTAGTTTTTTTCTTTCCATCAG
The DNA here is from genome assembly GCA_034641835.2 of Pinus albicaulis. Taxonomy (NCBI): domain Eukaryota; kingdom Viridiplantae; phylum Streptophyta; class Pinopsida; order Pinales; family Pinaceae; genus Pinus; species Pinus albicaulis. Next base: position 1,095,223,739 of record CM076575.1, on the reverse strand, counting down.
TTTTGATCTTCTACTTTCAAACCAAATTGTTTATGTTTTACCTTACGAGTTTGTTTCTCTTCTACTTCACCAGTACCAGTTTGTTTCTCTTCTACTTTACCAGTACCAGTTTGTTTCCCTTCTACTTCACCAGTACTAGTTTGTTTCTCTTCTACTTCATCAGTACCAGTTTGTTTCTCTTCTACTTTTTTGTTCTGAACATCTGATCTAATAATACCTATTCTTTCCTCTATAACTTTGATTCTTTCCTCCCGTTCTTTTTCCTCTATCTTTTTTCACTCTTGCGCTTCGCTTAAAATCGAATATCCTGGTATGAACTTCGAGTTATCATATATGTTCTCTTTTCCCGAAAGTTCTGGGAATACCAGAATTTTAAATCTAATCCGGATCTTCTCTTCTCGATTTTGAGAGTATCCGAATCTTTTGTCAAATTGAGAATATCCGAATCTTTTGTCAAATTGAGAATATCCGAATCTTTTGTCAAATTGAGGATATCCAATTCTTTTGTAGAATTGAGATAAATATATGATAAGAGATCGTATCTGTAACATTTTTTCATTTTTCGAAGTAGTCCCAAAGAAGGTTCTATCACAGTCGCAAATATATAATCTTTTTTTGTTCATAGGGAATGAATTGTTCTTCATAGCACGTACATTTCTTATTGACTCTATTTCTCCATTTCTGTGGGTTTATCCTAGACCATATCTGTGGGGATAATTTGTACCGGTCAAAACATCTCAACCATTGTTTCTAGTCATTCTCTTTCAGATCTTATGGTTTTTCGTGATCCAATATTCTTTGTATATCTAATAATTCTTTGATCTTCTTCTTTATCAAGGGATATGATGTTTGGGCTAGATATTTCAAAAAACACTTTGAATAGGACCTGTCGATTGCCCCTATCTGCCATATCTTTTGAAATACATATGCTTGGGACATTGATAACATGTTTCGATCAGGACAAATTTCAAAATCTTTTCTTTTTTCGTTGATCGAATAGTAGTTGGTAATTTTACCTCTATTTATTTTTGAAATATCATTATTGATAATGAATATTCGTCCGTAAATTGTTGCTATATTCCCCGTGGATCGAATCCAAGTGGATCGAATCTAAAATTTTATATTTGACCCAATGAAATGAATAACACTTAGTAAGAGATATCGGTCCATTCTTTTGAGAAAAAGTTTCATTAATTTCATTGAATAGAACCTTTTTCCGATTAATTGGACACTTTTATTTCGAAATCGACCAGGTATTCGCCAAATCTGAACCAATCATTTTTTTAATGTTGATCCCAATATGTTAAAACTTACCTTTGATCCAGTGTGAATCTCTGAATCCATCAGAGACATTCCAGTTATAGGAGAGCTATTTATGATCGCGATAGATTTGATCCGCTCTTTCATTGTGGTCGTCCAGTCATCTGGTTCTTTCACATTAATTGTTTGGGCTTCATATCCAAATTGATCATTAACTTCTGATGAATCATTTGCACTACCCATAGGGGTAGTCTCAGTCTCACTTAGTAATTTATTTTGTATCCGGTAAGTTCACTTTTGTCTATATATCTAACTCGCGGAACGCGTCTTATTCCTGTAGATCCCATCAATCGTCTCTTCACTTTCTTGAAGAGAATCAATTCTCTCTTCAATCCTTTCTTCAATCCTTTCTTCACTTTTTTGACAATAGGTTGAAAAAATTCGAAAAAATTCCTAGCTTTGGTTTTGGATCACCGAAAGGTATGTCAGTTTCGAATCCAAGGGTCGTTAAATAACTCCAACGCAAACGCAGTATTTTTTTAGATTTGCTATGCCAAGGCTTCAAACAAAAAAGAAATATAAGATTTATCTGCATACCATATTTGTACCATTTGTCTGGGAATCCTTTTTTAGAAAATTCGGTACCATCAGAACCGCATTTGATATGCAATTCTTCCTTCATTTCTTCCCAATCTTGGGTAAATTCGGGGGATTTAAATAATAATATATGACCAATATTTTTGGCTATTATAAGTGATGGTAATATTATCTTTTTTCTAATATTTGATTGAGCCACTAATATGAGACCTCTGAAATAGTGCACTTCTGGCCACGTTAAACATACTTGCTCAGCAAGTGTCGTATTGTGGAGGACTGGATCCGAGTATTTGCCTCTATGGATTTTCTCCCTAACTTCTTTCTAGATTTGTTCCTGATTCACTCTACCAGAATCGAACGTGTCATAATAATCTTTAGGATTAGTGGGTATTTCCATTCTTCTCAAAAAGAAAATGGAATGTACATTTGGTTGTACCCTCTTCCATATCATAATTTTCCGTCTTTTAGCGCGTATGGATCCTCTAATTAAGCTCCGACGATAATCTGACTCGGCATGATAACGTTTTAAAACTATTATTTCTTTCCCAAAATCAAGGGTCAGTTTACTTTTGACCTTTCTTGTACGAATCCTACTCGTTGATATTTGAATTGGGCCTCTATCATCACCATCACCATCACGTTCAGCCATCATCAAATCAGATGGCCATCGAGGAAAATGTTTTTTAATTTCTCTAAATTGGAGAGGTTCATTTAATAGTATTTTCCCGTAAAGGTCAATAAAATCTTTCGTTTGCGTTGAATCATCCGTAGATACATTCCCGCGACAATTTCGTAGTATTGTCCACTCATGTTGCGCCAAAGACTCGAAAAGGAAAATCTGTTCCATAGTAAAAAGAGAAAGAATAAATTCCCATTTTATGGTACCTGTGGGTGCAACGTTTCTACCATCAATTCGGTTGTAAATATTCACTAAAGAGTTTGTGTAGATCCATTCATTACATGAAGGTATTTCCGGTGTGAGATCCATATTGGCCACTCGAAAGGCTATTTCCAACCATAGAAAATGTATCAACGAATCATCATATTTTGTATAGATTTCTTGGATCTGCATTTCCAACAAATATTTTGGATAGATCAGTTTACCAAAAGAGGAATCTATATTTGAAAGAACCCCGATAATTGATAGTAGCCTAATTAGGGCCCTAGTTCATCTGGCTAGAATCAATTCCATCAAGTTTTAAATATTTCCTGATGCCCAAGTATGTATTTCCCCCACTGTATTTCCCCTTGACCGATAACCCCCCCAGCTTCCTTATCTTCTTCTTTCCCGGCCGGCCCACTTATAATAAATCTATTTCCTACTAGTCATAGTTAGTGGGTAACTCTATGAATGGAAGTACAACTTTTCTTTCCTTCCATCCATTAATTATAGAACCAATGAAGATAGCTCCATTTATTCTGTACGTTCATCATAGAATATTTCCAGATCCAAATATACCCAATGCCAAATAGCTGCCAAAAACATCAGGCCAGAAAACATGATATGTGCCCCGGCCACACCTTCATAACTCCAAATACCGGGATTAATTACAGTTTCTCCAGTGATGTTCCATCCACTCCATGAATCCTTTATTCCCAAACGAGTCATAAAGGGTATAATGAACATACCTTATCTCCACATTGGATCAAGAACAGAATCGGATGGATCAAAAACTGCTAGTTCATACAGAGTCATTGAACCGGCCCAACCAGCACCTAGAGCTATATGCATTATATGTACAGAAATTAACAGGCCAGCTTTTTTTCCATCACTCGAGTATGCACCAAAAAAATATTGAGAGACTTAGGTCCTCATAACAGGCTTTAGGCGATGAAATCATTGATACAAATTGGGTTTCCATTTTTAGGTTAGGAATATGTCAGGTAAGTCCGATAAGGATCAGAGTAAGTTCGATAAGGATCAAATCACATTTGTTCCTCAACCCAAAATGAGAAATAAGCATATGATACGATTTCTGAAAGAATATGAATTGAAGTTTACTCTCGCCACAAAAAAAATGTATAGGGATATGGATATGGATGAAGAATTAATAAAGAGCGTAGTTTGGACTCCTAGGACCTGGCGTCTTAGTTTTCTTCGCAGTAATCAATTCGATCATACAAAAACACCCAATTCATTGGGATCTTCGTATCGGTTCGGATCGAAGAAAAAAGCGCAGATAGAAAGATCGAAATTTGCTAGACAATATCCGAGGCAATATAAATCCTCGGAGAAACCCACGTTCTGTTGAGGAAAACGATTTATTTGGGATCCCTTATGTTTTGAGGGTTTACATGTATGATATAAATTTCCGTCCCTAATTTAATATTATAGGGGAAAGAGTTATATATATATATATATATATATATATATATATATATATATATATATATATATATATATATATATATATATATGTCTCTATACCTAAAATCGCATATGCCAAACGTGAATACCTCCTGAAGCTACGGGCAGGACGCCTGGCATAGATACCCAATCTTGAGTGAAGTAAACACCACGACTTCGATCTTTTCGATAAAATCATCACGCAGTAGATCAACAAACCCTAAAGTGACGTCTCGTTCCCCTTCAAGTTTACCTACTACAGTACCGGCGTGAACATGATCTCCACCGGACATACGCAATGCTTTAGCCAGTACACGGAAATGCATACCATGATTTCTTTGTCTGTCAATAACTGCATGCATCGCGCGGTGAATGTGAAGAAGTAGGCCATTGTCTCGGCAATAATGAGCCAAAGAAGTATTTGCGGTAAAACCTCCCGTCAGGTAGTCATGCATAACAATAGGAACTCCCAATTCTCTTGCAAATACTACCCTTTTCATCATTTCTTCACATGTACCTGCAGTAGCATTCAAATAATGTCCCTTAATTTCACCCGTCTCAGCCTGAGCCTTATTAATTGCTTCCGCACAAAAGACAAAACGGTCTCTCCAGCGCATGAATGGTTGGGAATTTACGTTCTCATCATCCTTGGTAAAATCGAGTCCACCACGGAGACATTCGTAAACTGCTCTACCATAGTTTTTGGCTGATAGACCCAATTTTTGTTTGATAGTACATCCCAATAAAGGACGACCGTATTTGTTCAATTTATCTCTTTCAACTTGGATACCATGAGGTGGACCCTGAAAAGTTTTGGAATAAGCAGGGGGAATCCGCAAATCTTCCAAACGTAGAGCCCGTAGGGCCTTGAATCCAAATACATTACCTACAATGGAAGTGAACAGGTTAGTAACATAACCTTCTTCGAAAAGGTCTAAGGGGTAAGCTACATAGGCAATAAATTGATTCTCCTCTCCAGGAACGGGCTCGATGTCATAGCATCGACCCTTGTAACGATCGAGACTAGTAAGTCCATCGGTCCAAACAGTGGTCCATGTACCGGTGGAAGATTCAGCAGCTACTGCTGCACCCGCTTCCTCGGCTGGCACCCCAGGTTGAGGAGTTACTCGGAATGCTGCCAAGATATCCGTATCTTTGGTCTGATATTCGGGAGTATAATAAGTTAATCTGTAATCTTTAACACCAGCTTTGAACCCGACACTAGCTTTAGTCTCTGTTTTTGGCGACATAAGTCCCTCCTTTATTAATGATGATTTCTCGCAAGGACGAGGTCTGCTCGACATGGATCGAACGTAAACAATAGATTTTGACAGAAATCTACTACAAAAAGTCGTCCGTTATTGGGCAATAATATTTGCTAGATACGCTCTCATTGTATAATGTTCTTTATGTATGACTCAACCCAATCTTTGCTCTTGAAGTTCTTCCTCCGTGGATTGACCCGAGCGCCTTTCAGTGGTTAAACTAGTTCATGAATGAAATTAAGGAACCGAACTGACCTTTGACCATAATGATGTGAATTCTCCATATTAAAATACATATACAGATGTGCGTATGAAGAGATAATGATCAATGAGAGAAAGGTCATGAATAGGGTTCAAGTTTCATATTTCACAGATTATCTGGACATAATGTTGAAGTATTTTCGGTTTTAGTTATGGAGAAATTGGTTCTAGTTATAGAGAAATCGAAGACTTCCTCATGAACCTTATTCATATCCATCTACCTACTTCATATTCCAAATATGGATGAATTTCAACTTTTCAATAAAGTAGGATATTACCAAGGTGGTCACTTCCATTTCTTATTGACTGCTCTGATCAACCCGATATGGAACATTTTTTTTTTTTTTGATGATATTGGAAAAATAATATTTCTGTTATATATTCTTCATGGAAATTCTTTCCATTTTTGTATGATATGAGAACCAATCCTCTTGTTCTTGGGGTTTCCGCACTTGTAGAAAAAAATGTGGGATATATTGCTCAAATCATTGACCCAGTACTGGATGTCTCTTTTTCTCCAGGTTATATGCCTAATATTTACAATTCATTGAAAGTTCAGGGTCAAGGTACAGCCGGTCAGGAAATTCAGGTTACTTGTGAGGTACAAAAATTATTAGGAAATCATAAGGTTAGAGCTGTAGCTATGAGTGCTACAGATGGGTTGACGAGAGGAATGACAGTGATTGACACGGGAGCTCCTCTAAGTGTTCCAGTTGGTGGAGCTACTCTCGGACGAATTTTCAATGTTCTTGGAGAACCTTTCGATAATTTGGGTCCTGTAGATGCTCGCATAACATCTCCTATTCATAGAACTGCTCCCGCCTTTACAGAGTTGGACACAAATGTTGGAAATATGAGTACAGTGTTGTCCTTGATGGCAACCCACTAAATGAAGATGAAGACATACGATCCCACCTAAAGGATGTTTGTTAGAAATATGATGCTGAGTGTTGTCCTTGAATGGCAAGATGATGGCAACTTACTTGATGAAGTTGTGCTTGATAGAACATGTCTTGGTGAACTAAATCTGATGTATCTACAGTGAGTACAGAAGGCAATGAAGAAAGGAAATCAGCATGTGATAGATCTATGATGAAAAGAGTATGTCTTAAGGCATACGCGGATTTTCCTAGTAGAAGTCGCGTATGCATGCGGGAAAGAACGTTCCAAGTCGCGTATGGGAAAAAGCGCTCATAAAGTGCAAAACCAGGGGTAACCACCATGGTATTGACCCATTGTATTGGGTAATGATTTGTCTAAATGACCCCGTCCAGGAATACCATCGGAAGTAATGTAGTTTTGGGCTCATGGTATTGTTTTGGCTCATGGTATTGAAAAAGGGGCTCATGGTATTGAAAAAGGATAAACCTATATAAAGAGATGAAATTCATTATGCAAATTATGAGTGTGGGTGCAAGATGTCTGAGCTTGAATGAATACTTCTCTGTGAAGTATATCTGTATGGAAAGGGTAAAGGTTTGATGATAGATCTGAATCTATGATGCACCTATGAAGAAATGATGAAGCGGGATATCTAGATCTAAAATGTATTTGTATCTACTAGATCTGTTTGTGGAGTGATTAGATCTGTGATGAGGCGAACATCTGTCTGAAGTAAAGGGTTGAATCTGAACTGAATATCTGATCTGAAGAAGTATGCAGTTCTGTAATGGTTGAAGATCCATACGCTAGTTCGCTGCAGAGGAAGCGCATATATACGCAGCTTCGCTGAAGAAAAAGCGCGTATGCGCAGTGAAGTTTATGTGCATATGTATACGCAGGTTTATGTGAACGGAAGCGCGTGTATACGCGGTATCAGTGAAACGAAAGCGCGTATGCAAACTAGGGTTTGCTGAAGTCTATGGTAAGAAATGTCTGATCTGTTCTGCTGATTTACTGATATCTGTCAGTGAGTTATATGTATCTGTTTCATGGTTGACTGTGCTTAAAAGTATGGAGTGGGTCCAGTCTGAAAATATGATGAAACGTGGCCTGCAAGTGGTGTCCTAAAGGAAGCCTTGGATCCAGTGTGAAAATTGATGAAACGTGGTCCATAGAGGTGCTGAGGGTTGTAGCCTTCAGTCAGGGGGTTGTAGCTCCCTTCCAGGTGAGGCTGGTAAACGAGATCAGGGGGTCGTAGCTCCCTTCCAGGAGAGGCTAGTAAACAAGTCAGGGGGTTGGAGCTCCCTTCCAGGAGAGGCTGGTAAACGAGCGCAGGTGGGTGCCTGCGTGCTGGTAGGAGTCTGCACCAGCACATATGTTGTAAGATGTTTTCTCTATAATAAAATATTGAAGGCTAAGCAACTGCAGCGGTGGTTTTCTCCCGACTTGGGTTTCCACCTAAAAATCCTGGTGTTCATATGTGATGCTTTGTGTGATGGTTTATTCTGTTCTTACTGCACATGTTTACTGTTTATAGAACATCTAATGAATGAATGATGGAATGATATAAGTGAAGAATTAATGGCATAATTAAATCTCTGTGTATACGCGAGTTTCATGAAGAATATCCGCGTGTATACGCTAGTTGGCTTCAGCAAAGTAGCGTATGGGTTTTAAAGAGTGAAAAAGTAAAAAGTTTTGAATATGCAATAAATACTGATTCACCCCCCGCTCTTAGTATTTTTCCCAACAATTGGTATCAGAGCAGGTCCTTCTGCAGAAGCTTGATCGCTTGAAGATGATCCGTCGCAATGGGAAGTCATGAAGGAGTATTGTCTATAAAGCCACCTCTACTCAATGGAAGCAATCTGATATTTTAGAAGGTACGAACAAAATCTTATCTGCAAAATCTTGGTTCAAAAGTATGGGCAATCATGAAAGAATGTGAACTAGAATCTAGAGAAGAAAAGGATACTTCTGTGGATACTCTAGAAGATAATAACTTTCTTGAATAAAACACTCAACTCAAAGTAAGCCTAGAATAAAATAACATAATCATAGAGACTCTTGAAAATCAGCGTGAAGCAAGAGAAAAACGCATTGAGGAATTGGAGTGTGAAGTAGTTAGTCTAAGAAAAGATAATGAGAAAGAGAAATCTCTCAATCTTAGATTCGCTAAAGGTTCAGAAACCTTAGATGAGATTATCAAGGTACAACGGTCTCCTCTTATAAAAACAGGTCTTGGATATACTGGGGAATCTTCCCAGACTTCAGCATCAAATTTTCCAAAAGAAGCCACAGCTGGTTCACTACATTCAGCCACTCAGCAAGGGAACAAAGGATCTTTACAGGTAAAGCATGATCATCTCAATTCAAGGAACACTAACAGGGAAATCTTTCAAAGAAGCTACAACCAACAGGTAAATTCTAATAGAAGATTTCATGATCACAAAAATTTCTACTTCAATGGACAATGTTTCTCATGTCACAATTTTGGTCATAAAGCTGTTCAATGTGTTGCATATAAAACCATCATGACAAGAGAAGCAAGAACGAAAGGGATGAATATTGAACCAAAGAAGAACACCTATAACAACTTTTCTCCTCTTCAAAACGAAGTTGAATGTACTTATTGCAATAACTTTGGTCATGAAGAATCTGAATGCAGGAGCAAGGTCCAGCCAAAAGAGCATGTTCCATCAAGCTCTAAAGTGTGGAAAAAGAAAGAAATACCGGTTGAAAATTGTGGGATAGCTTTATTTGCAGAAGGTGAAGAGAATCAATGGTACATTGATAGTGGGTGCTCAAGACACATGACAGGTGACAAAAGAAAACTTCGTACATATAATGCTCTAGAAAAGGAAAAGAAAGTTACATTTGGAAATGATACTCCTGCTGTAATTAAAGAAAAAGGGTCAGTATTTCTAAAAGAAAAAGTGAAGGATAAAGATGTCATGTATGTGGATGGATTAAGGCATAACCTGTTAAGTGTAAGTCAAATGTGTGATCAAGGAACAGAAGTGGTCTTTAGTTCAAAAGAATGTGTGGTTCGTGATCTTGATACAGGTAAAATCATTATTAAAGGAAAAAGAAATCCAAGCAACCTGTATGTACTGAACAGCATAGATCAATGTTACTTGAGCAAGTCTTCAGAAAATTGGCTATGGCATAGAAGGCTGGGGCATCTGAGCTTCTCTCAAATCAACAAAGCAAGCAGACTTCAAGCGGTTCGTGATCTTCCCAATGTTAATCTTCCAGAAAGTATCATATGTGAATCTTGTCAATTTGGTAAGTAGACCAGAGTACGATTTAATGCCAAAGAAGGATCATCAAGTAAGCCTCTTGAACTCATTCATACTGACATCTGTGGACCTATGAGGAAAAAGTCATTACGTGGGGAAGAATACTATATCTTATTTATTGATGACTACTCTAGAATGTGTTGGATCGAGTTCATTAAACACAAAGATCAAGCATTTGAAAATTTTCAGAGCTTCAAAGCTTTGGTAGAAAATGAATTAGATCTAAAAATCAAGTGTCTTAGATCTGATCGAGGAGGAGAATATTCATCAAATGAATTCTTTGAATTTTGTGAACAACATGACATAAAAAGACAGTTCTCTGTAGCAGGCACTCCACAACAAAATGGCGTAGCAGAAAGAATGAATAGAACAATTGTTCAAATGGCCAGAGCTATGCTTGCTGATTCTGGAAGTCCTAACATGTTCTGGAGTGAAGCAGCACATATAGAAGCTAACATTCTCAACAAGGCTCATGTTCGGGTAAATAGTGACAAAACTCCATATGAACTCTGGTATGGTAATTCTCCCACTGTGAAGCATTTTAGAGTTTTTGGAAGTAAATGCTTTATCAAAAATAATGATGAAAATATTGGCAAGTTTGAACCTAGATCAGATGAAGGGATATTTCTTGGTTACTCATCTTCAAGCAAAGCTTACACATGTTACAATAAAAGGCTTCGAAAGATTGTTGAATGTATTGATGTTGTTGTTGATAAGTCTCCTGCAGCTCCTAAAGAAGAAGAAAAACAAACAACAAAAGAAGATGATAGTGACATATGGCCTTCTACATCAAATGAAAATGATATAGACAGTGGATCCAATGAAGAACCTGAAAATGATCTATCTGAAAAGGCTCCATCCAGATATGTTCAAAAGAATCATCCTGAATCTCAAATTTTGGGAGACAAGGAATCAGGTGTACGAACAAGGAGAACTCTTGTGGGATCTTCTAGTCATCAGGCACTTCTATCCACAATTGAACCACACAATGTCAATGAAGCTAGAAAATATGAATGTTGGAATCATGCCATGGATGAAGAGCTTGATAAAATTGAAAAAAATGACACTTGGGAATTGGTACCAAGACCACGTGATAAAAATGTCATTGGAACTAAATGGATTTTCAAGAACAAGTTAAATGAGAATGGGGATGTTGTAAGAAACAAAGCTAGACTAGTTTGCAAAGGGTATACTCAACAAGAAGGTATAGACTTTGAAGAAACTTTTTCTCCTGTAGCTAGACTTGAAGCCATCAGAATGTTTCTTGCCTTTTCAAGTTATCAACAAATCAAAGTTTATCAAATGGATGTTAAATCTGCTTTTCTTAATGGTGATCTAGAAGAAGAAGTATATATAGAACAACAGGAAGGATTCATTTTGGGAAATGATGCAAATCTTGTTTGTAGACTTAAAAAGGCTCTATATGGTCTCAAACAAGCTCCAAGGGCTTGGTATTATCGTCTTGACAAATATCTTCATCAACAAGGATTTTCAAAGGGGTCTGCTGATAGCAACTTATACACAAAATTTGAAAATGATAAACTATTGATTGTGGTTGTATATGTTGATGATATCATTTTTGGGAGTAACGAAGAATCTATGAGTCAAAAATTTGCTTATGTCATGCAGCAAGAATTTGAAATGTCCTTACTTGGGGAACTAACATTCTTTCTTGGCTTGCAAGTACATCAAACTACAGATGGTATATTCCTATCACAAGAAAAATATCTTAAGCAAATTCTGAAGAAGTATGGCATGGAAGAATGCAAACTTGTAAGTACACCAATGATAACCAGATGTAATCTCAGTTCTCATGATGATTCTCCCACGGTGAATCAACCAGAATACAGATCAATGATAGGAAGTCTACTTTATCTCACTGGGACTAGACCAGACATTATGCATGCAGTTGGGATTGTTGGACGATTCCAAGCTAATCCAAAAGAGTCTCACCTTCAGGCTGTCAAAAGAATTTTCAAATATCTACAAGGAACTCAAGACTTTGGTCTATGGTATCCAAAGAATGCTGATCTTACTCTTCATGCTTACACTGATGCAGATTGGGCTGGAAGTGTTGATGATCAGAAAAGCACTAGTGGTGGTGCATTCTATATGGGACCCCGGTTAGTATCTTGGTTCAACAAGAAGCAAAATTCTATTGCCTTATCTACAGCAGAAGCAGAATATGTGGCTGCCGCATCTTGTTGCACTCAACTCCTTTGGATGATGCAAACCTTACAAGATTTTCAAATCAAATGTACACCTCCTGTCCCCATTAAGTGTGACAATACAAGTGCCATCGGTATTTCAAAGAATCATGTTATGCATTCGAAGACCAAGCACATTCCCATCAAGTATCACTTCTTACGTGAACAAGTGCTTGAGCAAAAGGTGAAGTTGGAGTATGTTCCCTCCAAAGAACAAGTTGTTGATATCTTTACCAAACCTCTGCCCAGGGAAGCGTTCGAGTATCTAAGACAGAAGCTGGGAGTGTTCTCTACCAGTCAAAAGAACAAATCTGCATAAATATAGAAGATTTTATTGGATATGCGGGTTTCCAGCAGAAGCAGAATATGTGGCTGCCGCATCTTGTTGCACTCAACTCCTTTGGATGATGCAAACCTTACAAGATTTTCAAATCAAATGTACACCTCCTGTCCCCATTAAGTGTGACAATACAAGTGCCATCGGTATTTCAAAGAATCATGTTATGCATTCGAAGACCAAGCACATTCCCATCAAGTATCACTTCTTACGTGAACAAGTGCTTGAGCAAAAGGTGAAGTTGGAGTATGTTCCCTCCAAAGAACAAGTTGCTGATATCTTTACCAAACCTCTGCCCAGGGAAGCATTCGAGTATCTAAGACAGAAGCTGGGAGTTTTATCTGCCAGCCAAAAGAACAAATCTGCATAAATATAGAAGATTTTATTGGATACGTGGGTTTCCTGAAACACAGTCGCGTATATACGCGAGTTCATGCACAGAAAACTGCTTATGTCTGATTGCTGACATTTTTCTGTTTGGAGTCAGCTCTCTTCAGCACAGCTGCAGTGCTGCTTGGTATCTCTGATACTGTTTGGTATCTTTGGTGGTGTTCCAGCTCTCATAATTCTATTTCTAATGTTTTGAGAAAGATGCCTTGATGATTTGTTGGTGAAAATGTTCAGGATGCACAAACTAAGGGGGAGCCTTAGTCATATGGAAAGGATTCTTGGATGCACAGATTCAGGGGGAGCATTGGCTTTGTTGAGTATAATGCATTGTGGGCATTATTATGGTTCTGATATATGATCTCTCTTGAGGTCTTTCTTGAGGTCTTTCTGGTGTTGGTTATGAAAATTCATATTTGTATCTTAATGAAAAGGTCATGTTGAGACCCATGATGTAAAACTGTAATTTTCAGTCATGTAAGGACTTGTCAAAATTTGTAAACCCACTTGGTTGGGTACTTGAGTCTTATATGTAAATCCACTTGTTTGGATATTTGATGTAAGTATGAGTCTTTGGTGATAGGATGTTCATAGAGTCATGTACTTCATTGGAAAACATGTTTGAAGATTCAGCATGAACTCAGGGGGAGCTTGGCCACTTCAGTATATATCAGATCTGTAGAACGCTTCTTCCACATGTGGAGAAAAGGGGGAGAGTATGTTGGTTTTGATCCACCCTTTGCCCTTGATGTCAAAGGGGGAGAGTGACATGGTGTTTGAATAAAGAGAAAGAATGGTGTCAAAATTGGAGAGAGTGACATGGTGTCATTGTATTCTTAATGTACCTATCTGTTGTGGTAACCAAACACCATCGTGGTTGCCATCAAGTCCAAAGGGGGAGATTGTTGGCAATATGATGCAGAGTGTTGTCCTTGATGGCAACCCACTGAATGAAGATGAAGACATGCGACCGTTGACATGTGTTTGTCCTTGATGGAAATTCACCTGATGAAGTTATTCTTGACTTGATGGACTTGGTAAATGATGTTTGTTAGCAATATGATGTTGAGTGTTGTCCTTGAAAGGCAACCCACTGGATGAAGTTGTGCTTGATAGAATATGTCTTGTACAGAAGGCAATGAAGAAAGGAATTCAGCATGTGCTAGATCTATGATGAAAAAAGTATGTCTCAAGGCATACACGGATCTGTCTAAGGGAAGTCGCGTATGCACACGGGAAACAACGTTCCAAGTCGCGTATGGGAAAAAGCACTCATCAAGTGGGAAACCAGGGGTAACCACCATGGTATTGACCCATTGTATTGGGTAATGATTCGTCTATGTGACCCCGTCCAGGAATACCATCGGAAGTAATGTAGTTTTGGGCTCATGGTATTGTTTTGGCTCATGGTATTGAAAAAGGGGCCCGTGGTATTGAAGGCTCATGGTATTGTTTTGGCTCATGGTATTGAAAAAGGGGCCCGTGGTATTGAAAAAAAAGATAAACCTATATAAGGAGAAGAAATTCATTGTGCAAATCATGAGTGTGAGAGCAAGATGTCTGAGCTTGAATGAATACTTCTCTGTGAAGTATATCTGTATGGAAAGGGTAATGGTTTGAATGATAGATCTGAATTTATGACGCACCAATGATGAAGAAGGGGATCTAGATCTGAATTGTACTTGTATCTGCTAGATATGTTTATGGAAGACTTAGATCTAAGATGAGGTGAACATCTGTCTGAAGTAAAAGGGTAAATCTGAACTGAATATCTGATCTGAAGAGATATGCTGCTATATAATGGTTGAAGATCTATACGCTAGTTCGCCGAAGGGGAAGCGCGTATATACGCGGCTTCGCTGAAGAGAAAGCGCGTATGCGCAATGAAATTGTTCTGTAATATGTGCAGAAGTATACGCTGGTTTATGTAAATAGAAGCGCGTATATACGCGACATCAGTGAAAGGAAAGCGCGTATGCAAACTAGGGTTTGCTGAAGTCTGTGGTAAGAAATGTCTGATCTGTTCTGATGGTTTACTGATATCTGTCAGTGAGTTATATGTATCTGTTTCATGGTTGAATGTGCTTAAAAGTATGGAGTGGGTCCAGTCTGAAAATATGATGAAACGTGGCCTGCAAGTTGTGTCCTAGAGGAAGCTTTGGATCCAGTGTGAAAATTGATGAAACGTGGTCCATAGAGGTGCTGAGGGTTGTAGCCTTCAGTCAGGGGGTTGTAGCTCCCTTCCAGGTGAGGCTGGTAAACGAGATCGGGGGTCGTAGCTCCCTTCCAGGAGAAGCTGGTAAACGAGTCAGGGGGTTGGAGCTCCCTTCCAGGAGAGGCTGGTAAACGAGCGCAGGTGGGTGCCTGCGTGCTGGTAGGAGTCTGCACCAGCACATATGTTGTAAGATGTTTTCTCTATAATAAAATATTGAAGGCTGAGCAATGGCAGCGGTGGTTTTCTCCTGACTTGGGTTTCCACCTAAAAATCCTGGTGTTCATGTGTGATGCTTTGTGTGATGGTTTATTCTGTTCTTACTGCACATGTTTACTGTTTATTAAACATCTGATGAATGAATGATGGAATGATATAAGTGAAGATTTAATGACATTAATTATATATCTATGTATACGCGAGTTTCATAAATGGTATCCGCAGATATACGCGAGTCTGTATCAGGAAAGTAGCGTATGGGTTTTAGAAGCAAGAAAAAGTAAAAGTTTTGAATATGCAGTAAATACTGATTCACCCCCCCCCCCCCCCTCTCAGTATTTTTCCCAACACATTTCCCATCACGACTATATTGTGCAATGGTGGTGAATAATAAATAGAGGCACCTAACCCTTCTCCTAGTTAGGCTAGTGATAAATTATATTTCCTCCTCAGAGGGCCTATACCACACCCCAGGACCAACATGGAAACCCTGCACCTAGGCACTCCATTGGTAGATTAGATGAGCCAATAAAACAGAGTGCGCCTTTAGGTATGTAGCCTCCTCATATTACTTGAGGAGTCCTACATTCCTTAAGATCACTTGGGTCGCTGTAGTAATAGGTAAATGTTATAAATTCCTCTCCCTCTCTCTAGCCTTCCATGGTTGGATCATATTGTATGGGTCCTTCATTTTCTCCTACTCCTACTCCTAGTCCCTCTGTTGACGTCTCTATTACATCATTGAAATATAAAATACATCAAACTAATACATAAATATTTATTTTTTATTAAATGAAAAATGTATTTATAAATATGGAAACATAAGTTTTAGTTAAAAAAAAAATCATCAGTGCACCCAAAACACAGTCATGCACCAGCTTCGGTGCACTGTCAAACACAACCACACCGGAATCGGTGAACACATACGTATGACATACCGTTTTTGGTTAAAAAATTTAAATTTTTATCGCAGTTCATCACACTTATGCATCAATGTGCACATATAACCTTTTCGCACCGGTATGGAACGTTCAGGTTATCAAACACACCAATCTATAGCTATATTTTTAAATATTATTTTTGCGATGCATTTGGTAAATATATCACACTTCACATAACACATCAATGTACATTTTTTAGCTTTCCCAGTGCGTTTACATTTACGAACTGAACCGAAAAAAATAGTAGTACATTATGTTCACACACTAAACTGCGGTGCACCTTATAAATTTACAAGGTGCACCCCTATCGGTGTGAGATGAACATATCAAGCGAACCACAAAAGGAAATTGTTTTTTTCAAAAAAAATGAAAATTTTAATCTAATTTTCAATTCTAATCCGTTAAAAAAATAAATTAGAGAGAAACATATACATTACCTAAACATTTGATCGCCATGGAGGCATTGTTGACACATAATGGACAATTTTTTTTTTTTTTACCACGGTTTGAAAAAAATGGAAATTCATGTAGTGAGCATGGTATAGAAGGATGGTGAGCAAGAGAAGCATCAGCATGAGGTTGCTTGCATGAGGCAAGAAAGGCACTAGTAGTTCAGAGCTCTTGTTGAAGCGGGGTCCCCTGAGGCACAAGTTCCAAAGACAATTTTTGTATGTTTATATGTGTGCGTTGTGCAAATGAAGTAAAAGGGATTTTTTCCCCAATTTTGGATGTAATTAGGCTTAAATGTAAATTGTGGGCCTCAAAACATGGTTTGATATCATAGTATCTGTGCGCTAGATGTATTATAAATAGAAAGAGTTCGTCTAAGCTCAGTAGTGAATTCTAAGTTAATGATATATTGATGCTCTTATAGTAATTTCATCTGTAAGGGTTCTCGGTTTGGGTGAGGCTTTTGCTAGCTATGTGAGTAGATACGTACTCCTGGTTGTATGTGGACTCCGCTGGCTATGTGTGCGGAAGGGTTTGTAAGGGTTTTGTAAGGCTTTTGGAAATATATTTGATATATTGATAGATCTGAAAGGTAATAGAAAGAAAAGTTTTGGAGAATCTGTCTATGTTACGTGTCTGTATTTACTATTTAAGCTGTGATGAGATCACAATATCTATTTACTTATTGGTGAATGCGCGAAGCTGTCTAATATGATTATGCATGAGTATTGATGATTAAGAGATTTTTTAAGTGTTTAACTTGATTAAGATATAGATCTGGTTCTGATATGTTATCTGCGCTAAAGAAAACGGTATTTATGTGTTATTATGTTGATCACTGTACATTTTCTGTGATTCTGATATAAAATGTTGCGTGCACCTATATAAGATCACTTAGGGTTTTGTTGAGGACCACTTCATTAAATTAACTCTCAAGGTGCGCAAACCTAGTTCCAGCACCCCCCGATACTGCTTCGGGTGAGACTTTGGACTGCGAAGCATATTACTGCCGAAAGGGCAAGTATTTGGAGGGTTTTTTGGTTTATCCATAAACTTTGAACTTGGGTCAGGACCCCTCAAGCCAAAAAATGGTTCCGTTTCTAGGATCAGGATCATCATTTCGAGGGATATTTGATGTGTGGCATCCATTGCAGAATGAATTACAAGACTGGTTGGATAGAAATATCCTTGAATTCACGCTGAAAGAGAATAGAAGCACTAAATTTTCTAAAAAAAATTGGGTACAGAAGTATATTTATACAGAAGTGCATGAAATTTCCTTTTGTTCCTTTGCGCACAAATGACAGGAGTGGTTTTTGTGCTTAGTTGAGTTCCATCACTGCATAAAGGATGATGTTGCCACTAAGTGGACTCTTGAATTGATCTAGAAAGTAGAGAAATTTGATAATAAGATCACTCACATGGTAGATCATTGGATCGATCATCTTTTGGGCATATTTGTGACTGAGTTTTCCGTTGACCAATTTGTGTCATATTCTGAAGCAGAAAGAAGGTTTTTCAAAGGCCCTAGAGGTAAGTTCTTGCACTCATTAAAATTATTACTGAAAATGTTATAGTGTGAACGGGGTTGTCTTTGCAAAGATACTGCTTGAATGCATCAAAGAAGTTTAGTTATGCGCAGTGGAAGAACTTACCATGAAGACTCTGAAAAAATTCCTTTATAGCCCTCTAAAGCCTATATCTGATAGCGAACCTAAAACTGCTAGCTCAAGTGACTCTAAAGAAGAAATCTCGTCATATGGGAAACCCTTGATTTTGTTTCCCACTCCATCCACTCCACTTCTGACAGGTCACCTACTCCACCGCGCAGTCCATCTCCACCTCCCCCTGAAGTAGATATGGTTGCATCCATGAAGTTAACTAATTTCAGAGGCATTATAAATGAGGACACTGATCACCTCTGGTTTGTAACTAAGGTCGAATGGCAGGCCAAACAAGTGAACAATATTGATATTAGAAAATCACATTTGGATACCACATTTCAAGATCACGCACTAGACTGGTACATTAGGTATGCGCAAGAAAACCCTCATACTACCTTGGAATAAATTAAATAAGCCCTAAGAGATTAATTTAAGAAACCTAAGTCGTACACGCATCTTGTGGTAGAAATGAAGGATATTCGTCAAGAAACTAATGAATTTTTATGGGGGGTCGATCAAAGATTGAAGCGCACCATCAGAGATGGTTGATTTGTGATTGATGATACTCAACATAAGGAATGGTTCATTGCTATGTTGCTTCTGCATCTGCACCAGCCATTAGGTTAGTAAAATATTTCTACACGACCTGAGGTTGTAGAAGCTGCAATGAAATTGGAGGCTACCCCAACACATATTGCACTGGAAACTCGACAGTTTCAGAATCAACTGGAATCAACGTATCTAGAAATATGTGGTGTATAAAATGCAAAGATTCTGGACATCATAAAGACCAGTGTTCTATTTTCAACAACTATCTGAATGCTGGAGGTCCTAGTCAATTGAAGAATCTGATATGGTGCACAATTTGTCAAATTGCTGGACTACATGACACATTATTTCCCAAGGATTGGGAAATATGAACCTAACTCAAAGCAATTATTTTGGAAGTTTTGTTCGTCATTAGGGCATGATAAGAAGAATTTTTATTACCTATAATATGATGTTGGATAAGCATAGATATATAGAACGAAAGTTGAGCCTACATCACCAGCATCCCCTTCTGGGCGCAGAGGATTACAAAGCAGAGGTAGAGGTCAAGGAGGTGTATCAGCTAGTCGAGGAAGAGGACGAGTGATTTTCTATAACTGTGGTGATGTTGGCCATTATGTGCGCGACTATACGAATCCAGCATGACAGTCCTGCAGGTACTGTAGACAATTTGATCATTTATAGAGGATTATCATGTCTTGATTACTAAAATGCAGGAAAATAAGATCCCAAAGAAAAATATTCAGATGGTTCGCGTAGAAAATCGTGAAGAATATCCTTGTGTGAATGTAGTTATTAGGAGTGGTGTAGCTACCAATGAAGATAAAGGAAATAAACCTACCATTGATGTATGGATCCAAAAGGCACCTAAAAACAAAGAAGGATTTAATCTTCCATGTGAAAAATAAACCTTTTTTGAAGCAAGGAAATACTTTGCAAAAGGAGATACTTCAACAAGTGGTAGAACACTAAAGGAAGTAGGAGGAGAAGAGAAGATTAAGCCATTTTTACAAGCATGCATAAAGTTGTTACGCAACAAGAATGTTGTTGAAAATTTGCAGGAATTAATAGATAATTGCACAGAAAAAGAACAACCCGTGGTAGAACAATGAAAAATCAATAAAATCTATAAGAACGATAAGATAACGGGTAAAGAGATGTGGATGACTGCGCAAATTGGTGCTTATGAGATGGACCAACTAATTCTAGATTTGGGATTGGATGCTAATGTTATACCTAAATAAATTTGGCAGTGCATGGGAGAGCCCAAGATGGAATGGTATATTGTCCAACTCCACATGGCTAATCAACAAATGATCATTCCTTTGGGAATATTATCAATATTTGTGGTCAATATAGAAGGTGGTAAGGTGTTGGCAGACTTTGAAGTCATATAGATTGTATATTATACTGATCCCTATCCTGCGCTGCTAGGATTGGATTGGGCCATTGACATGGATGGTTTTATCAATATTAAGAGAAGGAGAATGGAATTTGAGAGCAATGGAGTTAGGGTAATAATTCCTCTGGATCCTGTAGAAGGTAAAAGGTATACTGAACCAGTGCACAATGAGGACGAGATTGACCAAATCTATAAGCTAATGTTGTGTGAGGAAGACTGGATTAATCCAATAGTATATGGGAATCTTAAATGGGAGAATGATAGCTCTTGTTTCTCAGACTCTGCTAAAGAACTAGAGAACTGGAAAAACCGAATGCGTGAGGTGTCTGCATTGTGATGTAATCATGTGACCTGTGCTCTATGTTATATAACATATGAGGTACGTGATTTCCCACATTATGATGGCTCAACTGATGTAAACATGTTCCTAGGAGAGTTGGAAAGGTCTGTGCCTATAGAATAGAGATTCCATGCTTTGGATCTTGGCTTGCGCGCTACTCCAGTACAATGGTGGGAAACACATAAGGAGAATATATTGGGAGGAATGTGTGCACATGATGAGGCTACGGTTTGAATGCCCAGTAATCAAAACAAAGGATTTATGTTCTGGCAAAGAAGATTCGTGTAGACATTTGGCCAAGTGGAATCAGATATGGGGTGTAAAACCAAGACCTGAATGGGTCCATATGTTTATTCACATGATGGGAAAGGTGCCAACTAGATGGTACTTGGAGACAGAGCTGCGGAGAGGCACGAGTGAGTGGTATGTGCTGGTAGAAAGTTTGATTCTTACCTTTAGATTTGAAAGTGGGTTTGAAAAAATTGTTCAGGCTCTTCATAATATTCAAGAAGTCATCTTTGATTCCACTAAGCCTGTGATTGAGTGTATGCCACCAGCTTGGGATGCGCAGATGAATGCCATTGTGAATTGTCGAAACCTAACAGTAGAAGAAACTGATGAGGATCTGATTAATATCATGATTCCTGAATCTGAAGGGCAGCGTGTAGTGGTTGGGCCCTCAATTACCTCGTTTGATGTAATAAATCCGTTAAGGTTAAGACAGGTGAATATTGGAACTAAATCACAACCTAAGTTAGAAAAGATTGGAGACTACTGGGATGATGATACAGTAGGCAAGGTTACTAAGTTCCTGAAAGAATATCAGGATCTATTCCCCACAAAGTTTTCAGAATCAAAAGGAATAATTGGGGACCTAGGAGATATGAAAATCACATTGAAGCCTGATGTGTGCCCTATAAAACAACGTCCATACAGGCTAAACCCCAGATATAAGCAAAAAGTGAAAGAAGAGTTGGACAAGATGGTGGTAGCCAGCATCATTGAGCCTGTGGAAGAATCTGACTGGGTAAGTCCAATGGTTGTGCAAGATAAGAATACCAAGGGAGAAATTTGAATCTATGTTGATCTGCGTAAACTGAATGATGCTTGTGTGCATGATCCATTCCCAACTCCATTCTTAGATGAAATTCTGGATAATGTTGGAGGTCAAGAAGCATACTATTTTACAAATGGATTTTTAGGATATCAAAAGATCCGGATTGCGCCAGAAGATGGGAGCAAGAAAACTTTTGCTACTGAATGGGGATCCTTCCAATATACAGTTATGCCATTTGGATTGAAGAATGATCCTGCCATTTTCTCACGCGTGGTAGTTGTTGCTTTCAAAAAATTTATACACAAGTTCTTGGAGGTATATTTTGATGATTGGATTGTCTTTGGGTTGTTAAAGAAGCATGTGTCCAATCTATGCTTAATGTTGGATACTTGTAGGAAGTATGAGATCTCATTGAATCTGAAGAAGTGTATTTTCTGTGTACCTTTTGGAATACAACTGGGACACATTGTCTACCAGTAGGGATTGATGGTGGATCCTGCTAAGAATTTTTTCATAGTGAATTTGGAAGTACATAAGAAAATTAATTAGTTGCGCTCAATATTGGGGCATACTGGGTACTAGAGAAAGTTTATTGAGGGATATGCACTCATAACTGTGCCCATGGAAAAGTTGTTAAATAAGGATGCAACGTTCTACTGGGATGAGGATTGCTAAAAGAGTTTTGAGCTGCTCAAAGAAAAAATGGTCACTGCGACCATCTTGGTCTTCCCAAATTGGTCCAAGTAATTTCATGTACATGTGGATGCCTCATGTATTGCACTCAAAATTGAACTAGCGTAGCCAGGGGAAGGATAAATTGATCATCCTATTGCTTATGTCAGCCCAAAACTATCAAGTGCAGAGAAGAATTACTCCACCACAAAAAGGGAAGGGCTCGCAATGGTATATTCGCTGTAGAAATTCCGCCACTATCTGTTGGAAGGTCACTTTAAAATGCTCATTGATCATTCTGCTTTGAAGTATCTGGTCAACAAGCCTGTGTTGGGGGGGAATATCTGTAGATGGTTACTGTTATTCCAGGAATATGATTTTGAAATTATAGTAAAACTAGGACGATTAAACTATGGGCCAGACCATATGTTGCACATTGAATCAGGAGATGAGCCCACAAATAAATATGATGGATTACCAGATGCGCAGTTGTTTGTGATAAAAGTGTTTGATGAGAATTTACCTGATATCATTCAATTCTTGACTACTGGTCGCGTGCCTGAGGAGTATACAGTTTAGCAAAAGAAATAGCCTATGGCGTGCGCAGCAAACTTCACCACTATTGCTGGACAATTGTACAAACTAGGTGCAAATGAGGTTCTGTGAAGGTATGTCTTGGAGTATGAAAGGCATGCAATCCCCAATAAAGATCATGGAGGAGTTTTCGGTGGTCATTACACACATAAGGCCACTCCATAGAATATCTTGCGCATTGGGTTGTGGTGGCCCATGCAGCACAATGATGTGTATGCACACTGTCGCGCCTGTGATGTCTGTCAGAGGACAGGGAAACCTTCATGCAGGGACAAGATGCCCTTGAATCCGCAAATGGTGTTGCAATATTTTGAGAAGTGGGCTATTAATTTTTTTGGACCTATTAATCCTCTAGGAAGAAAGATTTGTGTGCACTACATCATCACTACAACAGATTATGTAACCCGATGGGTTGAAGCCAAAATGGTGAAGGATTGTACTGTTGATACTGTTGCGCAATTTATTTTTGAGAATATAGTGACTCAGTTTGGTTGTCCTAAGATTTTTATTAGCAACCAGGATATGCATTTCATAAAAGACATTATCAAAGCCTTAACTAAAGAATTCAAGATGTTTCATTAGAAGAGCTCTTCTTATCATCCTTAGGAAAATGGTGCAGTTGAAGCTTTCAATAAGATCTTGGAAACCATACTCACTAAGGTAAGAAATGCTAACAAAAATGATTGGGATGAGCAAGTGCCTGCAGTTCTCTGGGCCTATAGGACTACTTGCAAAAAGTTGACTGGGAGGACACCTTTCAGGCTGGTATATGGGCAAGAGGTTGTGTTGCCCATGGAGTTCACCGTTACTAGTCTGCGCATTGCAGCATTTACCAATATAGTTGAAGAAGATGCTCTAGAGGACCGACTGTCGTAGTTGGTTGCTCTAGGAAAAGATTGGTTTATTGTAAATTATCACCAAAAGGTCCAAAACACATGCAAAAAATCCTGGCATGATAGGCATATCAGGAAGAAGGTGTTCAAAGAGGATGATTTGGTCTTAATATATGACGACAAGTTTGCGTACACAGGGAAATTGAAGGTGCATTGACTAGGGCCCTATGTTTTTAAGGAAATCACAAATAGAGGAGCAATGTGCCTGGCCACATTGAGTGGTGAATACCTTCCAAGATATGTCAATGGAAATCGTCCAAAGAGTATCAGCCCTGTGCAGGTGAGATGGCGAATGTGCAGTAAGGTGCGACATTCGCACGGTATTTGTGCCAGGAGATTGACTAGTGCGCAGAGGTGTCAAAAACTAGTCGTTGGAACAATAAAATTGGATAAGATAGATTTATTACCGTTTTTAGGACATCCAAGATACAATTAATGAAGGGATTTTCCAGATTTGGGACCATTTTATCAGTAATGGAGCCTCATTAATGCAAAAGGAGCCATTGGAGATGCACCACAAGTATAAATATGACCTATGGTGTTGCAATAGTTCCCTTTGTGTTCTAAGTTATTTTTATGCTCTGAGCTTTGTGTTTGCCATTGCATTTTTTGTGTCTATGTCTACTTTGGACCTAATGTTTGAAGATGTATTATGCTGAGATGGTATAGGGTACGTAATTCAGGACAAGATGATAGCCACAAGACCAGGTGATGACCCTGCTACGTCGGAAATGCCCATTGTAGAAACACTTGCGTCGTCAAAAACAAAGAAGGGCCAAACCTCTAGAATGCACATATATCCTAGAGAAAAAACCCCAAGACCGCACCATTCAGTGGGAGAGAAAATGAAGAAGCCTATGGCTGAAATTCCGAAGACTATTGAGGAAGGGGATGATGAAGTTGTTGAAGTAGCCCCATTCTCGCAGCTGCCAAGTTATATTGTGTCGTGAAAACCTACTGTCAAAACGCCGAAGGACTTGGATAAGGTGTGCACGAGTATCCAAGTGCCTTTGATCCCAGAGAATGTCCCATTGGAAGTGGATATGATTTCCAAAATCCCATAACTACAGTTTGATGACCAGGACATCACATATGTTGAGATGTTTCCTGAGATTGTACATAAGCTCTATCTAGACCAAATTACCTATGAAGGAGGCGCGGTGCGCCTTGAGCCAAAGAGGGGAATGCTAGGGCTGCACAAGGCAGGCCTAATTAATATATTACAGATCCCCCATTTTGGGTGCAGTCCGATTAATGATATCTGTGTCAGGCAGTTGCTGGCATTGGTCCATGATGATG
This sequence comes from Pinus albicaulis, assembly GCA_034641835.2. NCBI lineage: Eukaryota > Viridiplantae > Streptophyta > Pinopsida > Pinales > Pinaceae > Pinus > Pinus albicaulis. The sequence goes on along the minus strand of CM076575.1, from coordinate 1,095,198,602 downwards.
CGCTCTGGTTAGGAGAGCGCATCCAAATTGATGCAGAATTGATTCATCAAATCACAAGTCTGCTGAATAAGGGGGTCGATCCTATTACGGACTTTGGAGGAAAAGCACAGGAGAAAGCGCTAGTGGATAAATAAATAAAAAATATGATGTCACTTGCAAACCCCGGGGTTTTTTTGTGGAGGAGATTAATGACCCCGTTGTCTGTTTTGGCACTCTCATCTTAGCCTGTAAGATGATGCGCAAGTGCAGGCCCAAGGAGGTACCTACACATGTAATTTCACTGGCTGGAAGATGTGAGAAGGGAGTCATATACAACTGGTGCAAGTACTTGTGCAAGGATTTTCTTGAAAATGTGCGCGAGGTCCAGGAGGAGGGCAGGCACTTCCAATATGCTTGGATCTTGTTACTCATTGCACTTATTGGATGGAGAACCCCTGAAGACACACAATTCCCTAAGCTTCAAGAGAATATGTGCGAAGCTGCGTGCTACACAACACTCTGGAAATCATCAGAACCCATGCGCGCGAAAGAGAATAAGATCTTCTAGGTCTTGTATGATACAACATTGCACTAAGTGGTACAGTCCAAGCCTAAACTGTCACCCACTCTGTATGATCAATACAAAATGATAGGCGACTTTAAGGCTACGTTTCACAACATACATATCCACGCGAAGGGCACTGTAGAGGGTGTGTGCTATGAGATGCCTTATTTAGTAACTAAAGATGACCTTAATAGAGTTGCATTAAAATGGTTGTCGGCCTAGTTGACTCCACCAATGCAGTCGCGCACTCCGATGAGAAAATCCATGGAGAAGTCTACTGAAAATCCTGTAGAAACAGTGCTAGCCACAGTCAGAGAGAAACCTACTTAGAAGGAGCTGACCCCAACTATGATTAGATAAACCATTGACACAACCACAGTGTTGGAAAATAATGGCTATGCGCCTAGGGAGACCGGAGAAGTATAAACATCTAAAGGCACAAAGCGCGGCACTCAGGCCGCGGGTGGGTCGTGCAAGAAGCATAAGGGGTCTAAGAAAGCAGGACAAGAGGTCTTGATGCTCACAAAGGATGATCTCAATGAGATCGTGAACACAGTTACATCTGCGCAGGAAGATCGATGGATGAACATGGAGGTCCAATACAAATCTGCGCTGGATATTGTCCAAGTTGGGTTGAAAGAATTAAAAGTGTAGGCAAGCCAGATCCAGGAGTGCATGATTTAGGTGAGTTGGACTAGTGTGCAGGTTACTAGTGTGCAACCATTGGATGTTTCCTTGCCAACATCAGGGGATGCTCCATTTTTTCACATCCCCCTTCCAGCAATACAGATGGACACTAGCCAGTGCATTAAATTTACGGGTACAGGTGAAATTCATGTTAACCTTTCAGTGTTGCTTGAAGGTAAACTATATTTACTAAATTCATTTATTGTAGATTAGCTCCAATTCCGAGAAGCGACCACACAAAAAAATACTAGATATGCACAGTAGCAGGCTGCACAAGTGCAACAACAACAAGCAGAAGCAACTTGTAGGGAAGCATAGGCCCATCACGCCGTGTTGGAGGCTAAGATCAATCATGTATGTCGAGGTATTCCAATTGTCTTGGCCATAGCCATGCCCGCTGAGAAGTTAGAAGGACTGGCTGATAAATTCAAAGAAACGCGTGAAAAGTTTCAAACAATTCAAACTGAATACGAGTAGAAAATCGTGGACCTCCAAACCAAATTGTAGCCGGAGACATCGCCAGAGGTTCACGCGAAGATAGTAGTAGAAGAAAATTAGGCATAGGATAGCATTGCTACCATAGTCACCCAATGTGACAAGTCCTTAAACAAGGCCATGGACATTTGGGCCTCTGTCCAGAATGATTTGGTTGTGCAACAGCTGTGTGATGCACTCAACGAGAAAGAGCAGAAATTTGAATATATCCACACAGTCACACCTAATTTAGTCCTTACATAGAGACTTCCTCACCTGTAATAAAGTCGCATAATCCAAGCAGAGGTTGCAGACTTGCACCGCAATGAACATGTGCTAAAATAACACATGCAACTGTGGCCAGAGGAAGCGTTGCAACTATCCCAGATGCTGGAAAATACCTTGAAAATTATTCAGCAGAGTCAGTGCAGTGTGGAGATGGCCATTGAGGGGCCTACTACAGAAAATATGGTTCAACAAGCGCAGGGTGCAACAACGCAAGGTGTAGTAGCGCAGAGCCTCAAATCAGTGCTCCCTCTCCAAACTTCTGTCAAGATGCTCAAGGCTAAAATGAAGGAGACATAGCCTGACTGACTCAGGATGAGTCACATGTTTGTTTTGGGAGCCTATTGGAGCGGGGTCCCCTGAGGCACAAGTTCCAAAGACACTTTTTGTATGTTTTTATGTGTGTGCTACGCAAATGAATTCAAAGGTATTTTTTCTCCAATTTTGGATGTAATGGGGCTTAAATGTAAACTATGAGCCTCAAACCATGGTTTTTGACCATAGTATATGCGCTCTAGGCATGTTATAAATAGATAGAGTACGTCTAAGCTAAGTAGTGAATTCTAAGTTGATGAGATATTGATGCTCTGATAGTAATTGTGTCTGTAATGGTTTTTGGGTTAGGTGGAAGGCTCCTCCTGGCTGTGTGCGCGGAGACCTAGTCCTAGCTTTGTGTGGACTCCATTGGCTGCGTGCGTGGAAGGGTTTGTAAGGGTTTTTTAAGGGTTTTTGAAAGACAATTGATGTATTTACATATCTGAAAGGTAATAGAAAGAATCGTTTTAGCGAAGCTCTGTGTGTTATGTGTCTATATTTACTATTTATGCTCTCGTGAGATCACAATATCTGTTTACTTATTGATGAATGTACGAAGCTTTCTGATATTATTATGCATGAGTATTGATGATTAAGAGATATGTTAAGTGTTTACCTTTATTAATATATAGATCTGGTTCTGATCTGTTATCTGTGCTAAAGCGAACAATTTTTCTGTGTTATTTTGTTGATCATTGTGAATTTTCTGTGATTCTGATATAAATTGGTGTGCGCATCTGTATAAGATCACTTAGGGTTTTGCTGAGGACCAATTCATTAAATTCTCTCTCAGGGTGTGGAAACTTGGTTCTAGCACCCCCCCATATTGCTTAGGGTGAGACTTTGGTCTGCGCAAGAATATCACTACTGAAAGGGCCAGTAGTTGGAGGGTTTGTTGGTTTATCCATAAACTCTGAAACTGGTTCAGGACCCCTCAAGCCAATAGCTCTCCACCAGTTTATATGGTAAACATGAAATTTACAGTTAGGAGGATTTTTATATTTAACCCTCATTTGGTGTATTACTATAGCTGCACCGGTGCAGAAGATACCCAAGAGCATCAAATATTTTTTTTGAATTAAAAAATCTATAGCGGTGCTTTGGTGAAGAAACTCAGGGCGTTCTAATATAAATACAGCACTGGTGCTTCGTCTGGCTATAACACTTCTCTTTTAAAAAAATTAAAAAACAACCTAGTGGTTCTCTTTAGAAGACACCCCAGGGTGTTCTAGTACATGTACTACATCGATGCATCATTCGATAATAGCACCACACTTTGTTGAAATTTAAAAAATATAGTGGTTCTCCTTATTTTTATGCACTGGGGCGTTTTACTACATGAAGGGCACTAGTGCTATGGGTGTATATAACATCAGAAATTTTTAAAAGTAACATTTTTCCAGTGTTATTGATTATTCAACCAACGGTGCATTGTGTTATTTAGCGCACCACATTTTTTTTATTTTATAAAAATAAATGTTCCACGATGCACCATGTTCTATGTGGTACCAATTCTTGCATGGATAATAAAGCACTAGTGTGTTTGTATATTTTATATGCACCATCCAGAAAACATCCGCTAAAACATCCGCCTGCCCACCTCCGCTAGTGACCTCCACTAAAAATGGATTTTTGGGATATTTTTATAGGGGCTTCTGCAAAAACCTCCACTAGAAGTTTTTTTCCTTCAAGTGTACCCTTCAGAAAACTTGCAATGATGAAATTTTCATACATATAAACTTCGTTGATCAACATAGGTTGCCTTCACAAGAAGTGCAATGACACCTGGAAATTGGTAAAAAGTAAAAATTAATTTCAAAGTTTCTGTCTCTGGAAGCTTTGGAAGTGGTTTCAACCATTTACTATTAGATCATATCTCAAACTCCTAATATTGAGGTCTTATCTCTTATATACTAGAACTTACCTCCCTCTAATGTGGATCTAAGCCCTATAATGGTAAATTCCAAACCACCTCATTTTCCCTATAAATTCACGGTCTCCCATAGAGTTTGGGTTGGCTTGTGGATACTCTTAGTTATGCCCTCATGTTTCTCATTTAGGTCCAGAGGTCTATAATCCATCCATGTTCTTGAGGAATGATTAAATGCTTTCTTTTATGGCAAAGTAAGGACATGATAACTCAGAGAGATCTACAAGGAAAAGGTATTCAAGGGTTGTAATCTCCTCCTACTCTTATTATAAAAAAAATGCATTTTTTTCCTATACTTTATGGTCTCATTTATGCATATGCATAAAAATGACTCCTTGGCTTATTTTTTAGAGATTTTTGTATATGCTATTTGTATGTTTTGGTTCTCTTGCTTGTTTTAGATGGTTTTCAAGTTCCACTTATAGCATTTTGAGTTGGAGCTAAAGATGGAAAGCAGGGAGAAGAGGACAATTTACATATGTTTCCAAGTAAGTCTTTCTTCCATATTTCAAACTTCTCTAAGTAAAGAAAAGAAATTTTATCGTGGTTGTTTCTATATCAGGCCATTAGGTCTAGGGAGAATGCTTCTGTCCATGGTAGGAATTTATTCATAAAACGGTTATGTCAAATTATCCTACATAATTAGCACAAGAAACTACTTAATCATCGAAATAACATAAGTTCAAAAGTAACTTTTCATGTACACAAAGTTTGGAAAACTATATCCCACAACATCCATAAACAACCAATTCATTTACCATGGATTAGAATATATGCATAGTTCCTTAACCAAAACTAACAAACCATGGGAAAACCCACCATTTTCCACAAAAATTCCAAAGGTAAAAATTGTGTGATAAAAATCAAAGAAAAAAAAAAGAAAAAAAGAAAAAAAAAAGGGTGCAAAAACAACCCAAAAAAAAATTTCAGGGGCATTGCTCCCAAACTCCCACATAAGGGGGATTCTACCCCCTGTTACCACCTCATTATTCCCAACACAATGCAAAATGCATGAGGATAGTTGTGCAAAGAATATATCACATATGCCACATTCTCCCACTTGTTTTTTTCTTTGCGTGCAGGGGGTCACAAGAATATATGATCAACAATCTAAGGCAATTCCCCATTATTTATCTACACCAAGAGAAATCCTCAGTGCTCACATATTTTGTTAATTAATCTGTAACATTCTTCAAAATCAGCATCAACGCCTTCTTTTGTTCAATAATGTATCTCACAAAGTGATACTGAACATTGATATGTGTTGTCTTATTATGATATGTTGCGTTCTTTTCTAGGAATATTGCACTTTTATTATCACAATCTATCCTCAAAAATTGTTATACCAATCCAATACTTGAACACAATATTTGTAACCATATCACTTCCTTATTTGCATGACTGACTACCATGTATTAAGATTTTTTAGTTGAAATTTCCACCACATATTTTCTCTTACTCTTCTAAACTAATTTCTCCTCCAAATAGGTTAAACACCTATATACTTGTAGATAATTTGCAATCCAAATTTCTAGCCTATTCTGCACCAATAAAGTCGTGTATTCCTAACACTTTATCCAATCCTAGTCTTCATTGGTAACATGATCCATATCTAGTAGTGTTATATATGAAAATAGTTCAAAACCCTCTTTACTATTGCCTAACTCACCTTCCCTAACTTTGACATGTACCTGTTAAACACTTCCACTACATGTGCAATGTTCGATCTAGTATAGACCATTGTATACATCAAGCTTTCAATTGCATTGGCATATGGAACATGGGACATGTCCTCTTCTTCTTCCTGTGACTTGGGACACTTTTATGCATGTAACTGTACACCTACAAAATAGGGACCTTTACTTGTTTGTGTTCTTGTGTATTAAACGTATACAAAATTGCTTCAACACATTCCTCTAATTTAACCCAAGTTTTCTATTTTCCTGATCTTTTTTAATTTCCATGCCCAAAATGAAATTTGCATCACCAAGATCCTTCATGTCAAATTTAAAGGATAAATGAGTTTTCACTTCCAGGATGATTTCCCTATCATTTCCATTAGCAACATATCATTTTTGTACAACACCAAATAAATAAAATGATCACCAATTTGAAATATACACAATGATCCACTTTTCTCCTTGTGAATCCAACTCCTAATATATAAGTATAAAAAAATTTATACTTGGTGATTTCTTTAACACATACAGGGAATTTTTCATCCTACATAGAAACTCTTATTTTCCTTTAACAACAAAAACTTATGGTTTCTTTATGTAGATTTATTATTCCAAATCCCCATGTAAGAATGTTGTATTCACATATGTCTTTTCTACTTCAAAATCAAAGGTAATAATAATAGATAAAATAAATTAAATAGAAGTTAACCTGGAAATAGGAGAAAAAATGTCACCACAATCAATTCCCTCTATCTAGGAATAAACTTTGCTACTAACCAAGATTTGTATTTCTCCACTATACCTTTTGCATTCAACTTCCTCTTAAATACCTATTTGTTGTAAATGGGATTTCTTCTAGCTAGAAACTCCACTAGATCCCAAGCCTATTTTTTGTCCAGGGATGTCACTTCTTCAACCATGGAATTTTTCCATATTTCCATCCTCTAAATCCATTCCTTGCCTAACTCTAGGATCATCATTAGTAACAAAAAAAGAAAAATTGGAATGGAAGTCAGTGGAATATACCTTTCTGGCACCCTTCTTTCCTGAATCGATATCCTCAACACCAGACTATGTGGTTCTTGTTCTTCTATAGAGTCTAATTCATCATCCTTCAATTCAAAGTCTATTTTTTTAATTATTTCACCCTTGGTAGGACTTCCTATTTCGAAACATATTTTATTTCTCTAAATACCACATCTCTAATATACACAAACTTCTTAGTTTCTATATTCCAAATTTTATAACATTTTTTACCATCTTTATATCCAATAAAGATACACTTTTCAACTTTCTTATCTATCTTACTCCCATTCTCCTTTGGAACATGTACATAAGCATCCCATCGAAACACCTTGAGAAGCTTAAGAGAGAGTTTCTTACCAATCCATAACTCATGTGGATTCTTGTCATCTACAACTATTGAGGATGATCCATTTACCACGTAACATGCAGTGTCCACTACCTTTTCCCAAAATTCTTGTCCTAATCTCGTACCATTGAGCATGCTCCTTTCTTTTTCTATGAGTGTATTTTTCATCCATTCTACAACTTTATTATGTTGAAGTGTGTATAGAGTATAATTATTCCTTGCTATACCACACTTTTTACATATTCTTTGAATTCATTCTAGTATAATTATCCACCATTTGGCATTATCTTTCCTCAACACCTTAATTTTCCTCTTTCTCTGATTTTCCACTAGAGTCTTAAACTCTTTGAATTTGTCAAAGACTTCTTATTTCTCCAAAGGAAATAAATCCATGTATTCCTAAAGAATTCATCTATACTTGAGACATAGTACACATATTTACCCATTAATGGAACCGACATAGGTCCAAACACGTCAATATGCACCAATTTTAATATTCCATTTGACCTCATAGAGCTAGAGGAGAATGTTAACCGATTTTTCTTCCCATATAAACAATGTTCACAAAAAGGAAAATACAGAGATAAGTTATAAATACATTTTACCATACCAATACCATGTAGTACTTGAAGGACCTTCTCTTTGATAAGTCCCAATATTTGATGCCATAGCATAGTATTTTCTCCAATGGTCATAGGATTTTTTCATTCTTCAGCTCCACTCTCAGGAATAAAACGAATATTGCACCAATCACTAATACTACTCCCCAATAGCTTATACATAGTTCTAATCTAAACTCCCCTCAATAATACCACTGTTCATAGAACCATCTAGAAGCTATCATTTTCAAAAATTATTTTTACACCTGCAACACTCATCTTGCTTATAGAAATAAAATTTACCGCCAATCCTAGGATGTACAGAACATGAGTGTTCTAATCCTTTCACCCGTGAGATTCAAATTTAATTTTATTTGTCTTGTGATTTTGGTTATATATTGATCGCTTAAGAAAGCATATCAACCATTCTAAATCTCATGTCAACCATTGATGAGTCCCAAATTTGCATCTTTTCTGCCATTTTCCTTGCCTTTTTCACTCACCTGAACCTCCCAAGTTGTCAATATCATGTGCAAAAAAGCATCTAACATGGTTTTTAATTATATTTTTGTGTTTGCTATTTGATTTAGATTTTGTTCATTCAGCTGCGGAATCTTGCCACTTTCCGCAGCTGCTGCAACTTTCCGCAACTATTTTGTGAAACTCTATGCTACAGGTGTCTACAAGGAAAACGAGCCACATGGGCAGGTCAGGAATGACGTGGACATGGTTCGTGTCCTATTGGTTCAAGCAAACTCATCCAAAGAAGTCGCGGTCAAAGGCGTCCACATGGAAGTCAACCATGGAGTTTCATGTCGGCCGGACTCTGTTTCGTGTCACATGAAGACCCATACGGCCGTTTCTAAGCCTGCGGAGGTTAAATCGACATCTGTACAGGGTTCTAGAGTTGAATTCAAGCATCCACCTTTCGTAGATCTACTTTCCAACACGGCCATACTCCTATATCCGTGGACGTAGTGGTCTACGTGCTCTCCACTAGCATGAACTTTAGGAAACAATTATAGTTTGTTGTTATATATATTGCGTTTGCATACGCATATGAAGTTAGTCGATATTAGTGAATGTAGTCTCTGTTATCTTTTGATTAGTCTGCTCTGTAGTGATTACGCTGCACTTGTGCCGTAACATTACCATTCTGTAATGAACTGCTTTTTAATATGAGAAGACTCTGTTTTTCAACTTAATTCGTGTTTGAGGACCGTTACCAAGGCTGTGTAGAGGGCCCCTGCTCAGCTAAGGTTTTTTGTATTAGTGTATATTTCTCATATTGTTTCTTTAGAAATCATTGTATCATATTCCATTCATATGTTCATACTTTGCAGTTGTTTCATTTCTGTTTATAAACTTCTATAATTTCCATTTCATTTCTGTTTTTCATGTTTTATGATTGTTAACCACTGATCAGTGTTTATGTTTCAGGTTATAGATAGGCAGCCCGGGCATTTTCATAGCTTTTTGACTAATGACATGGAACTAACATTGTTCTGCTGCTAATTTGCTTTTCATATCTTTTGTTTAATTTCTGTATTGCTTTGTTCATTTCAGTTTTGTTTATTTGCTTCAGTAGTTAAAATTTAGATATACTAATCTGCTCATAGCATCTTCAGTTGCCTCCAAAAGCCACAGCTGGACTGATGGCGAGGGATTGCATTATGAAATGTGTAGTTTAGTATTAGTTTCTTTTACATAAATTTAGATATACTAATCTGCTCATAGCATCTTGATTACACTCAACCAATTTGGGTGATGGTGAGAGTTGCATTATGAAATGTGTAGTTTTAGTATTAGTTTCTTTTACGCAAATTTAGATATATTTTAAAAAGTTTGCTCATAGCATCTTGATTTGCCTCCAGAAAGCCACCCAATTTGGGTGATGGTGAGGGATTGCATTATGAAATGTGTAGTTTAGTATTAGTTTCTTTTAAATTTAGATATATTAAATCATGCATGACATCTTCAGTTGCCTCCGAAAGCCACAGCTGGACTGATGGTGAGGGATTGAATCATGAGTGTATGGTTTAGTATTAGTTTACTTTCTGCAAATTAAATATCAGTTACTCAATTTGTTTATGATTACTTCCGAAAATCATAGCTGGACTAATGATGAAGGGTCAGAAGATAAATTGATGTAATCTGATTTAGATTTATTTTGTTGCAATTTTGAATTTCCTTAAGCATAGTTTCTTTTGTGTTTAGTTGGCAGCGAGAATAGTTTGGTTTTCATGCTCACTAGTTTACTGTTTTGATTTATTAGATTAGCAGCACCTTTTCATTTCAGCAGTACATTTTCATTTTCTTTCTTGTCATTGTAAATTTCAATTTGCTTTTTAAAGTTTCAAGTTGGTAAATCATTATAGGGGATATCACTTCCTTGAACAAACATAACCAAACTTTTTTTCATCTTAGAATTTCCATTTCACCTTAGAAAACCAAAAACGACAAAAAGTTAAGAAATAGGTTATCTTGCACATATAGTGCGCCGCACTTCATCAACTTACGATTCCCGGATTGACAAATTAAATGCAGCAATTTAGGACACACTAAATTGACCAAACATTTTGGTGCCGTTGCCGGGGAAGTGTAACTAGGTAGCCAATTTCTTAAAAAAAAAAAAACATAAAATCATAAAAGAAGGGAAAACTTGATAACTTCTTCCTCTTGCACCTAGTGTGATCTGGAGGATCAGAAAAGAGAGTTATTGGTTTAGTAATTTCTTAAGTATGCTCTCTTCTTGCACCTAGTGTGACCTGGAAGATCAGAAAAAGAATTATTAGCCGGAGAAACCCCATTCAAAATTTTATATGCAGTAGACATAAAATGAGTTGCAAAATAAAAAAGACCCTCTTCATTCTATTCTTTTCTTACTATGTCAGTCCAGAACACTACTGACTGCCTCTTTTTATTTATATCCATGATATTTAACCCCAGATGCAAGAATTATTCTGCATTTTGATATAAAAAGAGATAAATAATAATAGAGGGGAACCTGAATGACCCAGTGAGTGATAAGCTCATGAGCTGAGTATTGACAACTTCTTTCCAATATGAAGGAATATCTGGCACTCCCCCTGGCTTCATCATCAAATCAAACATTCCCAGAACTCATTTTTCAATTGAGTTGTCATCTTATTTTCCCAATATCTTTGAAATGCACTTCAGCACCGGTCGGATTTCTGCGTCAAAAAATTCCATGGAGAATTCTTTGTTGTCAGGGAAAAACTTCTTCATATCTAGCTTCAGAAAAAATACAAATTGATTGAATTCTTGACCTGCAAGACTATCATAATGTGCTATCAATGAATCATCAGTGAATTGGACATAGGATTCTGACTTAGGGTAACGTAAAGCTTGACGAATTAATATGGCTGATAATTGCAAGACATTTTCTCCTTGACAATTCATTACAAAAAACTTGGCCAGGTACATGACAGACACTGGCCAATACAAAAACGAAGGAAAAAGGTGGGTTCTTGGAATGCATGCAGATAGTACACCTGTTTCAACCATGGCGGTGAAAATTAGAGAGGCTTTGTGATTTAGACAGACCTGTTGATAGAACTGGAGATGATATAAAGAAAAAATAGTATCTTGAATATCGCTCTCAGTATCCATGAGAGGAATATGATTAGATGAACTTGAAAGAGATGAATACTTGGCCATAATTCTGCTTGGAGTGGCAAAAAACAAAGGAAGACATAGACATAGACAATTGACAAATACAGAGAAGCAACAATAACCTTTTGAGGATACAAACACATTTTAAATAGGTGGCGTGAAGCTTGTGAATTAATTGTTGAGTTGATGCGCTAAAATACCATTAACGGTACCATGACGTGGCTACTAGCTGTCGCCAACTAGTTTCTTATGTCATTGCGGGAGCCTCAAAGGTACGAAGAATTTATCAAGGTCATTCCTCCACAATTAATCTTGGTCGTAGATCTTGATCGGCCTCACAGTCAACTAGGTCAACTGTGGAGGCACCCTGCTTGTTAACCAGCAGGATAAAGGTGCCCATGGGTTGCCACTTTTATTTCCTGCCTAACGAATCATCTGATCCCACTCATAAACTTGCTCGTTTATTGACTGAGCGCTGGGACCCGCTTTCATGAAAAGTTTAAAGTATTAATCTTTAAACTTATACAAAAAATATTACATCTTTTATGCTAAAGTATGAGAAACTTTGTACTTTAACATACACTTTCATAGTTTTCTATTTTTTTGTATTTTTTAAAAATTTAAAATAAAGGATATTGAAAATGAGCCACAACACTGAGCATAAGGCATACAGGAGCATTAATGGTGTGCAGTTATAGTGATATTTTTACACCATGATGTTGTTACACTTTTTCGTTACACTCTCGCTGGAAAACTGTTGTTACAGCTATATCATTGACTGAATCTCGTCAACTCCTATTGCTGACCTGTCCTCTAGTTTTTATGCTACAACTGTGGGTTATCATTTTAGCGGTATAAGTTATTAAGTATTGTATTTTAGGATAACAACCTCTAAGTGGTTTTGATTGTAATCTATCATTTTCCATTCAAACTTTTATTAAGAAGTGGTTATAACCATATGTATTCTATTTCGATCAACATGAGAATCATAAGATTCTCATGACTGATCTATCCCTTGTTTTTCTTAGATGTAACCACTATATAATTCTCAACCCTTAAGGTCGAAAGCTGAGCGGAGAAAAAAATAACTTTGGCTCCGTAATTTTTCCCATATTAATACAAATTATCCTATTATTGTTGTTACATGCATTATTCTATTTAGTTTTCGTTAATTTATTTCTCCACCTATGCCCTGCTAGGGAGGAAGGACCCTCCTCTTTAGTAAGGATTTCATTTTTAAGGTATTTGTGTATATTTGTTTGTATTTTTTTTATGTATCAGTATATATGTTGTTGCTACTGTTTTAGCTATGAATATATCTGCTTGAATTTCTATATTTTGTATGTTGTTACACATATGAGATTAGAGATACTAGCCGGATAATTGTGGTGTGGTGCACTAGAACATATTAATTGTAGTGTGATTACAATCTTTTAGATCATTTTTTTTTTTGCATGAGTGATTTACTTCCAGCATTTACTTCAACAACGATTTCCTATATTTGGATTTTCTTCTGGTTAGGTTTATCGTCACAGACAGTGCAGTTGTAATTGAAATAAAAGACATCCTTATATTGATAATTTATGTGTACTATTTTAGTCACTCAATAGTGATTAATAGAGCCCAAAAAAAAACACAGTCATGGTTCATTTTTTGTTTTCATAGCGACAACCATTTTTTTAATGATGCCACCATCCTCTAGGCCCACCCATAGTAGGTCGCACTCAACATACTCTCAACTAACATAATCTACCCTCCGGTGATGTGGTGGAATGCATGGTTTGCCAGGATCTGCGGTACTACTGCAGCAATAGCACGAGTCTCTAGCCTCTCTAGATCACTGATCAGAATAGTCATGCCCTTGACAAAAATATCTGGTTGGAAGTGGCATTCTATGAACTCTACTATATTCCACCCCCACAATAATACTAGTTGGATATTTCCCACCACCCCTAATGGTGCAAGGCCAGTCAAGAAATAGATGTCCTAAATAGTCAACTCGATCTAGTTCTCCTGCACTACAAAGACCTCTAGGTCTGGGTCCTAGTAGCTGACTATGCTAGATAGCAAGGGCTCCCCAGAACTCATCAATGGGTTTTCAACAATCTTGAGAAAACCATACCTCGCCAGCGTGCCTCTAAGAACCTAATCCCCCTGGATCTCAAAACGAAGTGCATCCAAATATCTCTCTCTCTAGTTGATCTTTAACTCTTCCATACCTACACAAACCCAACATAATTTTCATTTGAGAGCAAGAAAAATTGCATCAAAACCATCAAGCCCTAGTTCCTAGCCAAAAATATGAAAAAACCAAACTTTTTGGCAGCTCGCATTTTCCCAGCCCTCTACTTGCGAGCTCGTAGTTTTTATCTTTGAAAACTATGACCCTGCTCATAGAACAGGGCCAAGGAAGTGCCAGTCAGCCATGAGGAATGCCAGGGTATTGTTCCTGGGCTTTGGGAACCTAATCTAAAATTCTCATCCACTGAAAATGAAGAGTAAGGTTAGGCCACCTATCTTCCACTGACAGATCTCGATTCCAACAGTCGGTTTGTCAGCTACAAACATTGCAATATTTAGGGCCTTCTCCTCCTCTCCACATTCACCACAAATCCAATAGAAAATGAACGAAATTGGACAGATATTTCCCTATCAAAAGAGAAACCTTCATTTGTTTTCTCCAATTACAATCAAACCATAGATTTTTTTTTTTTGTATCTTCAACACCGTTGGAATGCTCTCATCGAGATCTAAAATGGGTATCCTTTTATTTTTGGTGATTTAATACTTCACTCGAAGCCCTTTTTCCAATAAGGTTCACTTCGCCACCTCTGAAAATATAATTTTATCACTTGCACTACTTGTACTTGGGGCACCACTTGCCTCCATACTTGTCATCGCATGTGTTGATTTTCGACATGAGAAACCATATTTTTATCATGTTTTTATGGTCCCCACTGGGCCAATTCTATGTGGTAGCATCATTGAGTCACCCTCATTTAGAGCATCTGAGTTGAGTCATAATAACATTCATGGAGTCTGTTCCAAGTCCCTTTGCCTTCTGTTACATTATTCCATCTACTCGTGCCTTATCCCTCTCTCGTGTAGCCCATTTTTTCATCTAGACACACTATCCCCCATCCCTTCAGGAGTCGAGTTAGTCGCTACCAGGTCATCCATGATTTATATGCTCTGAACAGGGAAGTCATTAGTTTGCTACTCAGTATCCACCATTCCATTATCATCCTTGTTATTATTCCATCAATCACTCTACTATGATCTCTCACGCCTTAGTTGAGGAATCCTCATTGCCTCACCTATGGTAGACCTCCTTCTGTCAACATCAACACATTCATTCTAGAAGACAGGTATAGAGGGTGGTGTACCTTGGTTTCAGCTTCCATTCTTGTTCAGTGCCTTGGATCAGGAAAAGGGACCCCTCATTGTCATTTGACTTGATTGTTTCTCATCCAGCTCCTGATTGCACGATCGAGATTCGTATGCTTCATAGTTCGGTGATCCAACAGATTGTACTAGTGATTCCTGGGTGTGTGTGAGATTTTTTAGACCTCATGAAGGCATGACCCTTTAGGTAGCCCCCCACATGCTCAAATAACCTTATTTTATGCTACAACCTCAGATTCAGATCTGCATATTTGATGGGTTCAGTTCCAACCGCTTGCAACACATATAACATGCATATATTTGTTACACAACATTTTGTCACTGTCTTTGCAATCCCCATCGAGCACATTGGAGGATAATTTCTATGACTAATAAGATGTGTCATGCCCTAAAAATACCGAGAATCATTAAGAACATCCATATCAGGGTCACCTGTTCTTCGGATGAAGTTCAAGTTTATACTAGCCTTTTCCGTGAGTTCTATGACATCTTTACAGGGTCCTATGAAGAGATGCCCGACATCGATCCTAGTATAGTGGTGCTTGAGATTCCTACCTACCCTGGTTTGAAGTCTGTTCGTTCAAGTAGTTCGTTGAAGTATATATTGTCTCGAAAATTGTTGGGGGGCAAGTACTCAAAGTGGATTATCATCCTCCAAGAATTAAATTTTGAATTTACTACTACCAAGTCGAAGAAATCATTAGTCTTTGCCAATTTGATCTGCTCCCTCCCATATGAATCTACTCCGTCTAGTTCTGAGGAAGGCATTCCAGATGATTCTCTTTTTCTGATTAGCACCCTTGATCCTTGGTATGGTGATATCATCATATATCTCCAGACTTCTACCTTTAGATATGAGTTGTTGAAGGATGCTCGCTGACGCATCCATCATCAATCGCAACCTTATCATATAGTCAAAGATACACTCCACCGCATCAGAGTATATTCCATTCTCTGTCGATGTTTAACTCTCAAGGAGGCTAAGAAAGCCCTAAATGATTGTCATAGTGGTGCCTATGGCGGTCACATGTTTGGTTATTCCACTGCACAGAATATTCTTCGTGCTAGGTATTTCTAGCCCTCCATCTTCAAGGATTGCATTGTCGCTATCCGTAATTGCCATTATTTCTAGATGTATCAGTGCCAGATGTGCATGCCGCCTGCACATATCCATCCTATCATTACCATTGGTCCCTTTACAAATTTGGGCATCAATTTTATGACGTGTAACCCTCACTCGGTCGGGGGTGGGGGGGGGGGCATGCTTATATCATCATAGTCGTTGACTACTTCACCAAATGGGTTGAAGCAATGCCTACACTTATGGTTGACAGTAAGACGGAAGCTCAATTCATATTCAATCACATCATTTCTAGGTTTGGTGTTCCTCAAGCCATCATTACTGATCATGGTTCCCATTTTCGGCATTATATGGTGGCGGAGTTGATTTCCAAGTTGGGTCTGCATCACGATAGCTCAATGCTATACTATCCTAAGGCCAATGGTTAGGTTGAAGCTGTGAATAAATTTCTTGTCACCATGCTTCAACGTATGATTGGGATGCGCAAATCCAACTAGCATCTCATATTATTTTCGGCTCTTTGGGCATACCGAACCTTAGTTAAGGATGAGATCGGATTCACTCCATTTCAGCTTGTTTACGATCTCGAAGCTACCATTCTAATTGAGTGTGAAATACCTTTTCTCAAGTTGGTTGTTGAATTGTTGCCGAACACATCGAGAAGAAGAGCGTCTTCTATACTTATAAAGGCTCAATGGAACTCACCGCTTTGCTACTTTGGTCATCGAGGCACAAAAGAAGTGGGTCAAAGCTCATTTTGACCATTCATTTTCCCCTCGCTCCTTTGTAGAAGGAGACCTATTCCTCCTGTATGACCAAGATCACGATAAGCTGGGGGCAGGAAAATTTTAACCCATGTGGCATGGACCCTACATTATTAAACGTGTCTTGTGGAATGGGGCTTATCAGCTCATTGATTACGAAGGTCATCCTCTAGATCAGCCCAGAAATGGGTTGTGTCTTAAAAAATAATATGCATGAGTCATTCATGCATGTTTTGTGTACATAGGTGTTCTTTTCATTTTTGTACATTTTTGGCTTGGTGTGCTTTGCAAGTGTTTTCTTGCTTATTGTTCATATGTCTATTACCCCTTATGTTGGTTTCCCGGATGGTGCTTCCCGCAGTACCCGGAACTTGTCTTCGGCATCTTGGGTGATTTATGATCTGACTGGTGAGTTGATAGATCTACAAGGTATTTGTATAAGATGAACTAAAAACAATTTCACTGAGTATATTGTTGTCATTAAACTATTAACTGAGGCAATTACCCTTGACATACGTGCATTGGTTGTAAATGTAGACTCACAACTTGTCGTTCTTCAACTTAATGGACATTATTCAGTTAGAAACACTCATATTTTAAGGTTGTATTTACATGTTCGTTTTCTGGAAAGACATTTTGATTATAGCACATATCAACATATTCCTAGGCATATGAATACATTAACTGATATAGTGGCTAACATTGTATTAGATAGCATTTGTGTATCTTTAAATCATCATCACATGAAAAATATCCATACAGGAAAATAAATGTTTGCATCGATGTGCATCATAAGTTCAAAACATATGTGTGTTTCTATTACATCCTAAGACATCATGTCTCTAAAAAATATGCATAAATAAATCCTAGGTGTCTAATCAACATGATTCTCATGATAGCATGTCACTGCCCATACAAGTCACTTCAGCAAGTGGTGAACTAGGTTTGACACCCCTACAGTATGTCTCTCCTATGCACAAGGAACATCTTCAAATCACGCAGGTTGCGCACGATTTCCTCGTCCTTGCCTCCCTCGTGATGAGGGGAAATATCAAAGTCGTGAGGGGTCCACCTCACTATCGGAGACATACCTGCAGGTCTCTCTGGGCCAAAATATGCAAACACATGGATTCAATGTCAAAACATACATAACGAAAAAATCATAATACTCGTGAAAATAAAAAATGAGTCTTACCAAGTGGTTCATCACAATCCTCTCCTTATGGGAGTGGGAGTTCTGGATCACCAGTGAAATCTGTGCTAGAGTAGGGCCAGTCCTCCACAAAAATCAGATGTCAGCAGAGCCAATTGAAGAACTCCAGTCTCCAGGACATCTATTGACCACCCCCAAACCTTGGCATTAGAGTTGCCCAAAGGGCCATCCGTTGCTCCTATGCTACTAGTGTCAGAACTATCACTTCCTGTTGCTTAAATATTGGTAGTCATTCCAAGAATAATGATACCAGAATGGACTCATAGCCAAAGTGCTTCAATTTTTTCTTCTTGCACTTTATCAATTGGCACTTCATGTTGATTGTGACTGCCTCTTCCTAGTTGTAGAGGGTCAGTTTAAAAAATCTACTGCAAGAAGTAGCTTTGTATTTGTTTCTTCATGTGGTGCTTGCGATCCTATAGCTCGTGTGATGGTGTGTAGCACTACCTTTAGTGCCATGTTAGAGATAGTCTGGATGTCCACTTTCCCACTTCCTGATCCTTTCCATGCCCTGTCGATCACCATGCTCATGTTCTCCATGGTGGGATGGGTGCTGGTCAGGACAAGTGTTGCCCCCTCCGTGACAGTCCTGTTATGAAATAAATGTCTAAAACTTCAATCTCGAGTTCCTGATCACGAAGAGTGAACATTTCTTGATCCTCATCCTAGATACTAATTAAGTATTGCAGCAGCTCCAGTTGAGCTCTGAGGCACGGTGTCATGAATAATTTTTTTAGTCCACAGTCTATAAGAGCTTCCATGCATCTCTCATTTTCCATGGCATGATCGTCTTCTTCACTATGTTCCCATTGTTTCCATTCGATCACCATTTTTTCGCTTCACACCTGCAAACATGTTCATATGAACCTCATTCGCCACATTAAAAGATTTGAATTTGTGAAAATCAGACCTTATTTCTTGCATTGTAAGATTAAAAAGGTTTGCATGGTTGGCGTGACTATTTTAGAAATAGTCGCACTAATGGGCGCACACCAGTTCAGAAGTTTGGGCGATTTGCACGAGTCTATGCCTGATACTCGCACCAACTACCATGGCCTATTTTTAAAAATTCCCCCACATAATTTGAAATTTGGTTTTCAGGCAATGAAAGAGGAATCAAAATGTAGGGAAGGATGTTGGCTCTTACCTAGAACTAACGGATTCGAGATTGGTCTGCCGGATTTTCCGCTATTGCCACTGCAAAATTATAGTGTAGAAAGGGTAACTATTGATCCACAAGAGGTAAAAGTGAAAAGTAATTATTTTTTACCATTTTTGGCATTTTATAACTTTTCAGAACCCTAATTAGGTTTTAGGACATATTTTTTGATTATTTCACTATGTTATTTTGAGAAATGGGTTTTACGTTTGTCCCTTCTGCAGCGACAGGTTTTTAATGAGATAGAGATGAAGTAATGAGTTGTATTTTATAATTTTTTGAACTCGATAAAAACACGAAATAGTCACTACTAGAGTCATCTTTTAGCTCTTTTCTAACTCTCTAAAAATGAAAATATTGTCAAGACTATTGTCATTTTGGACTTGTTAAATGGTTGTGAAACGATATCTACCCGGTATACATTTACCCCTTTTTCGGGTTGGGATGGATTATTTACGAAAAAAGAATACCTTAGCCTATTGTGACTAAGAGGTTCTTTCAGATATTTTTTTCTACCTTTTTGGATCTGAGGGACTCTTTATGAAAAGGGAGATGATGGAGTTTTCTTTTCCGCTTCTTTTCAAACTCTCTAAACATGAAAAGATGTCGATTTCTTCCTTTGTTAGGCTCATTGAAGCCTGATGACAACGGAAATCGTCACCATGCCATACCCGAGTTCCTCCTTCCTAGGACTCGTAAAATGTATTAGGCTGAATTTTTCTAAAGGAAAAACTTACATTGCAATCATATGCTATCCCCTTCAAGATTTTTTAAAAAAATAATTGGGGTACTCCCCAGAAATGGTGGGGGAAAATGGAACTAGTTTTTATTTGTGTTGGCAGTATGTCGCTCTTGAACATGACACTCATCTACATTCATGTCAGGTTGGGGACATCTCATTTCACCATTTTTTCCTCCATGGGTTTGGGTAATCTATTTTGACCTCTCATCTTCTCTTTTCCACGCCATCATGACCTCAGATTCCTTGATGTCAAATACTGCCAAATCTAGAGTCGTGTCGCTGATATGTTCAAGAGAAGTTTTCCTCTGCAGTTTTCAAACTCCCTATGATTCTTTGGTGGTCTTGATTGATTATCATCATGTTCCTTTGTCTCATGTTGATGATTTGGGAAACATTATAGCCCTCCTTCGATAGGGTTACTTCCTATCGACTCCAACTCATTATCCAGGATGTTGATCTAGAGACTCCCTTCCGGTACCTTGGATCTTGCATGCCTCAATGGCAGGTTCTTTGCATTCGACGATAGGTCCACATCATTGGCCTTCAATTGAGTGATTCTATGGGTGTTCAATTCCAGATCACTGTTCACATTCTGTGGATTGTACCTCTTGTAACTTGAGAGTCATTGTTATTATTGGTGGTTTGTCTTGTGCCTGTTAAAAAATTTCATCATTGGCTGGTAATCAGGTGACTTTCTTGCATGTTAGACTTCAGATCACATATTCATATGCTTGAATTTGTACTTGTATGGGTCAAGATGGAGCGCAAGACCCTGGGTTTTTTTCTGAAAAGACCC
Organism: Pinus albicaulis; assembly: GCA_034641835.2. Taxonomy (NCBI): domain Eukaryota; kingdom Viridiplantae; phylum Streptophyta; class Pinopsida; order Pinales; family Pinaceae; genus Pinus; species Pinus albicaulis. Next base: position 1,095,177,921 of record CM076575.1, on the reverse strand, counting down.
AGGCTACGAGATATTATGGATTATCATGAGTTTATGCATGATTCTTTTGATTGGATGGTTGCGACCATACCTGAGTCTATTTGTTGATCCTTATTGCTAGATGGTTGTGTCCATATCTCAAATATCACTTTTTATGTACTTTATTATCGATGGCTGTGCCCATGCCACATGTTCATGTATCAGAGATATCATTTGTATTTGTAATTGCAAGTCTTTTGACAACGATGTTTTGATCGAACGCGTTCTCGTAAATAATTTCACCCCTTCCTCTCTCTTGGACCTCATGCTTTAGGGGGAATCTATTACAGAACATTTTTTCACTGTCCCTACAATCCCCATCCCGCACACTGGAGGATAATTTATGTGACTAATAAGGAGTGTCATGCCTTGCAAAGATCAGCATTGCATCCCTTTCCATGAGGAAAATATTCCTTATGTTGACAATTCCCTGAGCAGACCATCAAAAACACACGTTTTTTCCTTGGTGTTAGTAGACCATTATGCCCTCGCACCAATGAGGAAGATTAACAATAGGCCCCATGCCCATTGGCACTCTGTCCCATTGAGCTACCCGCGCCAACCTGTTTATGGAATTTTTTTTAAATATAGAGGTGAAGTTTCTATCCTAACAACTTCATGGGCGAGTCATCTGGAGTGGTTCAACTGAATAACCACAGACTCCCTCCTTTGGCCTCTTGTTTAGACCTTTTGGGGAAACCTCCCAAGTGATAAGGCCTCCCTTCCATCATTGTAGGGATCCCAACCTCCTCCTCTCCCTCTATAAATAAAGCCATCTCTTATTGATGCACTAGCTGAACATATTATAGTTGAAAGGCTGAAGAGAATTCTGGAACATTTCACTAGAGAGATAGAACAAAAAGAGACATTTGTCAAGATAGCTTATGCTTGTGTCCTCACCTCCTCTGAATTCCCCGACGATCCTTCAAGACGGGCTTTGATTGAACCCTATTGGAGGAGGCTGTGATGTCAAGGCTCTGGTTGTAACTCTTTCTTCTATTTATATATATACATGACTATTGTCTAGTTCCCATCTTGCGTTAATGTGTTTTATTTGATAAAATATGCTTAACCTTCCTTGACTGATTAGTTGATTATGAATGAAATCATTGTCTTGTATTTTTCTCTTCTTTGTTGATCTTTGTGCAGGTATCAGAGCAATGTTGCAGAAGGATTATGATCCGTCGAGGCAGAAATCAAGAGGCCACCACCACTACAATGACAACAACGTTGGACTGCAGGTAGGCCAATCTAACATGTCCTTTTCATTCATTAATTAGGAACCTACACTTTAGCTTGTCCCTTTGTTGCTAGACCCACTCTAGGGCTAGAGGGATCTTCTCTGTTTGAAGAGAGGATTTACCTTCCCAACAATATCACTCAGATGATCTAGTCATATTTTGAGAGCCCTTTCCCATTTATCAGGGATTATTTGGTTGTTATTATATCTCATTTACTTAGATATTATTGTATTCAGTCCTAGCTATTGTCCCAGGCATAGTATGTATGTAGGATTCATTATATTTTTGTCTGGCCCATTTTACGCCATCATGTCATGTACTATTTATCATGTACCTTAAAAATCAGTCCCATTTTGCTGGGTGTACAATTATTCTTTGTACTTTTTCATCTCGGCGAGCATAGGTATGCCTCCCCCACCTCACTAAGAATAGGTACCCAAACATTAAAGGAGACTTATATCATTTGTAGGTCTCGCCCCCTCAGGTTATTGTCATCTCTCGCTTCACTCTGTTTATGTATATATCTCTCTTTGACTCCCATTCGGTGTCTACTGATTGTGTTCTTAGAATGTTCTTAGGTCATACGATTAGCTCCTAACGGTCGCACGTTGGGGGGAAATCTGTTACACCAATTTTTGGTGATATAACCATTTACAATTAGATGGATAGAAGTACACCATGTAATACCAATTTTACCATAGTAAAATTTCTTTCTTCTTCCAAAGAAAAAATTGAACTCTGTATATTTATAAAAAGTTAATTGTGCACATACATTTAACAATTTCTTGGGAAAGATCCATTCTCTTCCCATTTTGCGGCCAAAAAATATCAGCCTTTTCGCATAGCCCCCTGTATAGGGTGTGCAAGTTCAAAATATTCCGTTTGTCAAGGGAAAAATAGCTAATTGTTCATCGGCCTTGTGTGGAATCAACAAAATGAAAAAGCATTTCCTGGGTCTCCTCTTTGGAGGAAAACAACCCAAATAAACAAAAATAATATATCATGTTATGTGAAACATAATGAAACAGGTTCACAGGCCTCCTATTTTGAGTAAAAACAACCCAAACAGGAACGAAACAACTAGTTTATAGAATTTTGAAGAAGAGTTTCATAGGAACAAATCCTCATCTGAGTTTTGTGGAACATACATATTATCATTTTCAGCAACAGAAAGTATGAAAAGCTGACAGTATATATAGAGAGAAAAAAAAAGTGATAATCACTCAAGAAAATGGATGATGGTACGAATCCACAGAGCCTTCTAACCCTATTTCGCGTGTCCTCCAACTGCCCGAAATTTTTTGTACACCCTCAGAAAGGAGGTCTGTAGCGACATTCCTTTACCTGTAAATATGACATAAATCAGTGTGAGTAAATTAATTCTTCAGTAATCAGCATTCTTCAAGGATATGACATAAAACATAATTTAAACAAACAGATTCCTTGGTAAACCATTTGATGATGTTGAGTGAGTCCCCAAAATCTCAACAAAATAAATATGCAAGTGTGTGATCCAGCAAAGGAGGAGGTGTAAAGCTTTTATCTCAGCATAGTTGTTAGTTCCCTGACCATGTCTAATAGAGGCTTCCAATTTTCTTGATTGGTTTAGGTGAATAACAATTCTAGGACCACACTAGTTTGTCGGATATGATGCTCCATCAAAATAAGCCCAAGGTATATCACCCCTACTTATCTCATGGTTTCTGACCCTTTTCTTTGTTGAATATTCTTGATCTGGGAGAAGGGAGTAGATGGCTGCACCATTCTGAGCAATGATGTGGAAGGGGGTGTCAACATTCCTGAAAATTTCATGGTTCCTGGCCAACCAAATTCCCAAGGGCATATCGTGGGATCAATTTTTGTTTATCAGTTTGGCACCTGTCCACCTTGATTTCCAGGCCTCCTTAATCGAAGGACCGACCCAATGCTGTGTGCAGCCTACTAGGTTTGAGACCCCTTCCCATACCTTCTAACTGAAAGTATAGTAAAAAAATATATGGGCCACCGATTCGGAGTCCTGTGCATAGTGGGCATCTCCCTGGATTTTTTGAAGATTTCCAGCCTATAGCTCTCTGTAACTGCCTTTATAAAATAATTTCAAAAGTCATTGTCGAAAGACTCGAGCCCATTCTATCGAACCATATCTCAAAGGAGCAGTTCAGTTTTCTGGAAGGAAGACATATCCATGAAGCCATAGCGGTGGCACAAGAAGTCCTTCATATAGGTTGGAATGAGGGTGATGAAAGTGGAGTTCAGTGATTATGGTATTTCACCCTTTAATGTGGATTCTTCAACCACCATGGTCAGATTGTCTCCTAGGGTTTCAAAGAAGTGTTGGAAAAATTCCATAGTCCATCCATCCGGGCGTGGAATTTTTTCCCTCTACATGGCCTCTAAGATCCCCTCTACTTCTTCTTTGGTGACCGGATTTTCAAGTATTTCCATAAATTCTTCATCCAAATAGCCCTAGAATAGATGGGCTACCTTGACCACTTCAGCAATAGTGATCTCTCCTAGGGATTTATATTTTCTTCTAAAATGGTTCGATCCCATTTTGCCAAAACCCTTGAAGGATGTGACTACATCCTCCTCTTCATCTCTCATTTCCCATATAGTATTAGATATTTTCCGTCCCTTAGCATATTTATGGAGGAACTTAGTGTTTTCGTCCCCAGCAGATAACCAAATTTCACTACTCTTCAGTCTCCATTATTCCTCTCTTACAAGCAAGATCTTCCTTCATTCAGCTTCAAGCACTTTGATCACCTCCCTTTTCTTCGGGGTCTCATACCCATCTTCTACAAGATCCTCAAATATTTCTAATTCCTTCCCAATCTAGGACAAATGAGATTCTTTTCTGACCTTCTTTTTCTTAGCCCAGGACATGGTGGCCTTCTTCATTATTTTTATATTATTCAAAAAAAAATCGGAGACATTAAGAGTTTCATCAGGGGAGTGAGGGGTCCAAGATTTTTTGAAAAGTGAGTTAAAAGACTCCTCCTGCAGCCAACCTAAATCAAATTTAAAAATGGCACCCAACTTAGTGGTTCTTCGTCTGAGCTTGAGAAGAATGGGATGATGATCCGAGCCCCCCCCCTTCCCCTCGTTAGCCACCTATATTTTTAAATTATACTTCCACTGTACAACATCTTTTGCAAATTTTTCAAGAAACAAATTCAGGCCTGAATTTGTTGGTACTTGAATTCTGTTGGAAAGATCATAAACTGCTGGTTAGATCTTCATACATTTCTGTCTCCCGGCCTCTGATATTCCATAAAAATCCAAATCAAATATTGCTGCATCCTCCTCCTTTTTCCCCTCCCCTGCTTCCATATTACCTTCATTTCTTCAGTTTCCTTTCATCCACAAAAACCCCACTAAACCATATGTTATTCCTTATCCCCTCATTAATCTCATTTCCTAAGGTTAAGAACCCACTTTTTAGCCTATCGGAACCTTTTTCCTTTTTTGAAAATCATTGAAAATCATGTAAAAAACGCCTTTTTTTCTGTGCGCCGGTTCCCAGCCCCTCAGGCTAAGCCCCTGCCTTATCTACCTCCACATGCCCGAGCGCCACGACCGGCCGCTCAAGTCCAGAGGCGCTAAACCGAAGCGTGGTCCCCACTCCGCCCTTTTCCTTTGAAACCTTCAAAAAACCCATCTTTTATAAGGTTTGGGTGTGAAATATGAAACCACGTATTTTGTTGCCCCGAGTCTTCACAGCCATCGATCTGCTCCCCAGATCCGACGGAGCGGAGTACCCCACACCTGGTGGACCCCCCTTCCCCCGCGCTCGTTTCCAAAAACCATGGTATATATCCCGCACCACCTTTCGTCGAATGGCGGTTTTATCCCGTCGGCCAGCGATTCCACACGCTGGCCAACGCGTGTCCTCCACCCCATTTCCAAAACCGCCGTCCTTTCACCTCGCCCGTGCGTTATCTATCGTCCCATAACCCCGCAGCGGGATTCACCTCTGTCGTCAGATCTGGGCCCTCCCATCCGACGGTTGCTAATCGCCATTCCTACGCGCCCGTTAATCCATCCATCGCGCGGCCAAGATTCGATCTCCACCATTGATCTCTGTAGATCGACAGCTTGCATTCATTCTCCTGATTCCATTGTACAAATTCCCTTTTTCTCCGCTGACTTTTCAAAACGCCCCCGACCGTTGATCGCAATACGATCAACGGCTCCGATTGCTCCATTTTTCCGCACGCCCTCCGATGCAGTTTTTCCCATATAACGCAGGATTTTCTCATTTTTATTGTATTTTGCAGGTTTTAAGGTTCTTTCGCCGTGTTTCAGTGAAAATCTGAAGGTTGAGGGTGACGACTCCCGTCCTTCTGATTAATCCAGAGAATCGACCGCAGGGTGAAGAACAATGATATCAACAAGGTTTCATGAGCCTTGGTTGCTACGCGTCCCTGTAAAGCCTGAAGAATGCCGTCAACATCAACGCAGGGAAGAGTATCAGATTTTGAAGACAGAGTGAACCAGAGCAGCAGTTTTATGGATAGATCGGCGGGGATTACGGCTAAGACGGTTATCAAAAGCCTAATCCCCGGCTCAGAACACAGATTAAAGCAAAACCTAAAAGTGTTCATCAGACGTATTGCCTCCACCGCCATACTTTGAGGCGAATTGATTCCTCAACCACCGCAGTGCCACCTATTGCCTCAGAATGCTCAATCAGAGGATGAATTTATTGAACAGGATCAGATATTATGCCTCGGAACAACCAAAGAAGTTATTTCTGCACTAGATTTAATGACAGAATGTTTGCAGAGTAACCCTAATAGTACGCAGAGCCTCAAAGGTCAACAAAAGCTCCCTCCGAGCTTACTTCTTAAGTATAAACACATTAATGCTATGGAACACCTGTATAATTTCTTCATCAAGCCTCCCAGGGCCAGGAAGACATTAATTCTGCATTAATTGTATTTGAGATCTTTTCACTAGATCTCACCTCCTCATCCTTCTATAAATACTCCAGAAGAAGATGAGTGAGGGGTTGGATTAGTTGGTTGTCAATGTAATTGCTGAAGTGTTGTAGCTGTTTCTGAGTGGAAAACTCTTGACTGTAAATAGTGGTTTCATGGGCTCTTAGAGCTCTGCTTGTAACAGATAGGTTAGGTTGTGAAGAGAGATGGATTAAAACATTGGATTTGAAGATTGTAACCGGTTTGAAGTAATCAATACAAGCTGATTTATGGGATCCTGGTCTATGCTGATGGTGATGTTATTCTTACTGTGAACTTGTCATTTTATTTATGTTTTCAATTTGTTTCATTTTCCACTATAAAGAACAGTTTAAATAGTGTTAGGGCCTACTGTATATCAGTAACCTTCTCTGGCTGAGAAATCTTTATTTAAATGTTTTCTTTCTGCTGTGTTATTTGAGAATGATTTAATTCAGTCTAAGTACAGAGATGTTGGCGTTCCCTCATCTTTTCGTCACTGCTGAATGTTATTTTTAAATGTTACTTTCATATATGTTGTGTAAGGAATGAATTGAGGAAATCAAAGGTTAGCCTTGAGTCCCTTTCTTGTTTGCTCAACTATTTGTCTGTTTCCCTTAGGATGTGTCAAAAGCTGACTAGTTTCAAAGTACTTATCAGATCTTGGGCCATTCTGTGTTATCTCGGTGATTGACTTGGAAGTAACTAAGTAAAGAAGAACTAAGATGAGGAGAAAGGTGAGCCCTGCCCGCTAGTTTCTGCTCCAAAGGTTGTCTTCAAGTTTCCCTTTGTTTTTAATCTGTGTTCTATCAGAAGTGTATCAAAGGCTGGCTAGTTTCAAAGTACTTACCAGATCCTAGGTTGCTTCTATGTTTTCCTTATGAGCGATCAGTTATCGTTAGTTTCAAAGTACTTACATCCCGACCGTCGCTCTTGTTCTCAGATCATGAGATCGTTATTTCCCTTTCTTATTGTATCACCCCATTCCATAAATCAAACTTTAAAGAGATCCTTAGGCATAGATGACTTGCTCCATAGATTCCTCTTGAACCTGAATGTTTCAATTAAATCCTCTTATGACTCCATAGCCCAATGGATTGAAACTTTCTATCATCTTTCTTCATGATCAAAGCTTACTCTCTAGCTTGCAACTTCTCACCTTTGAACCTATTTGAATATATATCTTTCCGCCTCAGACAGTAACTATGTTCAAACATCCGAGAAAACCAAACAAAACCCTTGGCCTTCATAACTAGCCTAATATCATCACCCCAAACTTCAAAGACAATATCCATCTTTGTACATATTGGAGAGATCCCTCTCCGGATTCAGGAGGGCTAGATCCTAGAATCCCAAATTTGGTTGAAATGATGTTAACTCTGTGATCGGACTTTGCCAATCTTGCTTGTTACAGAGACCTAACATTTCTGGCGACTCCGCTGGGGATTGACTTGAGTTTTTCATCTTTTTCCCTTTTATTTTCATATAACACCTTGAGAGTAAAAAGCAGCCTTTTCAAGCACTACCAAAGAATGGTAATCATGATAAAACTTGTTTGAATCAGTGACAAACTAGGTCAATCCTAGGGTTCTTTTAAGTTTTTATCTAACCTTGGAAAATCAGCTAGCTTAGCCATAAGGATAGACTGTCTTTGTTTCATAACCGTAGCTAAGTTTTGAGGCAAAGTTAGGATATTCTTCCGAACCACAAATAAAAGAAATTTAGAAAATACCAAAAACACTTCAGATTGGTAGTAAAACACTAGTTTTGATATCTTTTGTACGTCTTTGATGTGTTTTACTCTATACTCTTAGACAGAGTCTGGAAAGGGCCAGGTAGCCTCCGGGTCTCATCCTCTTTTAGGGGTGACATATCTGGTGAATGCCCTCCCAGTCAATCTCTGGTTAGAGTTTGTTGTGTTTTGAGATATCCTTGAAAAGGAATGTTTCACAAACACTGTGGTGGACAGTATACTCCTTTGAAAACACTCTGAACTTTCCACCTGGCGACTCCACAATCCCGAACAGACCTTAAGACTCCACTGGGAAGAACCCTTATCATTATAAAATCATTCAAACTCAATTAGAGGACTGTGGGATTGAAAAATTGTAAAAACAGACTGGTTAACCTCCTAAAGATTGTCATATCTGGTTGAACTTTTCCTGTTTAGTTGGGTCTAAACATATAAAAAATGTGGCTCCTAAAAAGATTCACCCTAGAGCCCATCCTGACCCAGATCCTCCTGAAATAGTTGATAACCCAGAAAGAAGTCTTAGGAAGTCTCCTAAGATACGATCTTCAACTATTTTCAGACCACCCCTAAGAGCTAATTCAGTCCCTGAAAACCTTTCAGTTCTTCATGAATCACAAATTGACTTATTGAACCCATTCAGAACTAGGTCATTTGGTGATTTAGATCAGTTAGATTCTAAGCCTACACTTTCATCTCCCGAAACAAGTGAAACCCTTGGGAATAGAGAATCAACACCTCCTGATTTACATTTCTTACATAATCTAGGTGTCTCTCATCCGAGATCAACTCAGAGATCTACTGCTGTTCCATCCACTTCTGTTCATCCTTCATCCATTGTTCAAACCACTCCACTGCAACCCACACCTCCTCTTGTAAATCCGCCCCCACCACATATCATGGCAGCATGGTATGCTCCCTTAGTCCTTCCTGTACCATTAGTCAATCTTCCACAGGACTATCAGTCCAAAATTCCATTATATGATGCTAGTAATACTATAACAGCATCTCAACATGTGGACAAGATGAATGACTACTTTGACAAAAATGAAATTGATAATGAGTCTGTCAAAATCAGACTGTTTGCTCAAAGTTTGGGGGGAGAAGTGAGAAAATGGTTTAAAGGTTTAACCCCCCATAGTATTAACGATCTCCAAGCCTTCCATCAAACATTCTTAAACAAATGGGAAGTAAGGAAGAATCCTCTCCAAGTCCTTGCCGACTATAACAATCTCCATAGGAACCCTGGGGAAAGTGTACAAGCTTATTGCACCAGATTTAACAGTGTGTATAATGCACTTTCCCCTGAACTAAAACCTCCTCAGGGCTCAGCTTTAAACAAATTCCCTGAAGGGTTTGATCCTGACATGACATATTCACTCAGAGAAAGAGTCTTTGCAACCCTCGAAGATATGCAAAGAGGTGCTCTTTCTGTGGAAGTTAACCTCATGGAGAAGAGAGCAAGGATGAAAGCTGAAAAGAGAGTATCTTTTAGAGAGGAATCCACCCCTTCCACTTCAAGCTCGAAGATGGAAAGAATGATGGAAGAAATGATGAAGAAAATGAGTATTCTAGAGAGAGCGCAAGCAAGTCTAAATCAAAACGCTCCTCAAAACAGAAACCAAAACCAGAATCAGAATATGAGAAGAAATCAACCTCCAAACAGACTTAGGGAAGATGATCAGCAGATCATTCCTCCCTTTCATCAAAACTTTTTAAGTGAGGTTGAAGAAACAGATGAAACAACAGAGGATAACGATATAAACTTATTTGGGGTAGATGATGATGACTTTGAAGTTCATTATGATAGAAAACAAGGTCTTTATACACCTTACGATGACAGAAGAGATGATAATGAGAATTACTATCAAAACATGGAAAACGCTGTCATAGAGCCTTTAAGGGAATATGAACTCAGAAGTAGATCTAATCAACAAACCCCCAACAATAAAACCTCTGACAAACCTTCTCAAAACAGCGCTGCAACCAAGTCTAAAACAATCAAACAAAAGGACAAAACAGTGGCTGATAATTCTGATGATGGTAAAGGGAAAGACACTCAAAGTATTGAAAAACGGAGTGCAAACATTAGCAGTACTAGCACCTCGGTTAGTACTCCTGAAAAAACAACTGTTTCAACTGTAGATAAACCAAATCAGCAAGCTGTTATTGCTGATAAAGTGGCAGCAAACAAGGCTGAAATCAATGTTTTAAAGAGTCGAAATCTTTTTAGCCTGGAACAGGAAATCTCAAAGATCAAAATCTCTGTTCCTTTGACTGAGTTAGCTGCCCAACATGTATATAGGTCCGAAATTTTGAAGGCTTTGAACTTAGAAGATAATGAAGACACTCTCAATCTTAATGATGACCAACCAGAGCTGATTTTTGGTCCGAAGATTGAAGGAAAGTTCCAAGAGGGTCCTGTCCCTCCCTTTTATGTAAGCTTAAACATTCATGACAAAATTCTTCACAATGCTATGCATGACTCAGGCGCTTCCCATAATCTAATGCCAAAAGTTGTAATGGAAAGCCTAGGTCTTGATATTACCAGACCTTACAAAGATTTATATTCCTTTGACTCAAGCAGAGTTAAATGTCTAGGATTGATAAAAGATCTTTGTGTTAACTTAGCCCAAATTCCATCCAAGTGTTTAGTCATGGATGTTGTTGTGGCTGATGTCCCCCCGAAGTATGGAATGCTTTTATCACGATCTTAGGGGGCTAAGTTACAGGGAACTATGCAAATGGACATGACCTATGCAACTATCCCTGTTTTCAATCAGACTAGAAAACTTTATAGGGAATCCCACATGCAGTACATAGTGACTAGTCAGGATCGGCCTCAAAACTCTCCTCTCTATGCTATAAATACGAGCCTTGATTCTTTTATCATGTTTAATGATGAAACACTCACAGAAAAAATCATTTCAATAGAATCAATGGCTGATATGGAAGAAGAGGAAAACAACGCTGAATTATTGAAACAGTCTATCGTGTCTGAAGACCCTAGCGAACTAAACACAGATCTTGAAATGCAACTCATCAATCCTTTGAACTTAAAGCTTGACAGTCAGGGAGACAGTCCTCAACCCGATAAAAAACTTGAGGAATCAAATGATACAAAGCCCATTCACCAAACTGAAAATGTTCCTCTCTGGACTATGTATTTTGATGGGTCATGCACCAAAACAAATGCTGGTGCAGGTTTCTGGATTACTAACACTGAAAACAATCATACAGAGTGTATTTCATGTAAATTAAAATTTCAGTGTTCCAACAACATAGCAGAATATGAGTCCCTTCTCTTAGGCTTTCATCTCTTGAAAAAGTTAGGTGCTAAGAGAATCAACATATATGGGAATTTTGAACTAATCATTAGGCAAGTTAATGGGCAATATAATGCTAATCACCCCAGACTAAGGGCCTACAAGAATGATGTCATGGATATTTTGAAAACATTTGAGGAATCCGCCTTGTCTTTTGTCCCAAGAAAAAGAAACATTGCAGCCCACAATTTAGCCTTTGCTGCTAGAACCTGCCCAATACTGTATGATGACACCTCTCAGATAAAGTTCAAACCAGCTATCCCAGATAACAAGAAATATTGGCAGGTATTTGATGGAGATAAACAAATAGAAGACTTCATGCAATTCAGAAATGAGTTTGAACCCCATAGTTCAGATTCAGATTATGATACAGACTGCAGTGAAGAAAATTTTCTTGGCGAAGAAGAACCGTCTCCACAACTGGTAGATATAAACCTTCAGACTATCAAACTTGGAAACCAAACAGAATCAAGTGCAAAATCTGAAACAGAGGAATTGGAAACTCTACATTCTAAGGATGATAGTTTGCCCAAGGGTTTGGCCCCTCTAGAAGAACTGTTTGATTTTGATGATGTGGCCAACAAACTGAAACTGGAACCTGTAGAAACTGAAGTGGAGGAATGTAATATAGGCAGTGAGGAAAAACCGAAATTGATCAAACTGTCTAAAACTTTACCAGCTCACATTAAACTCAAATACTTAGAGTTGTTCAAAGAATTTTCTGATGTTTTTGCATGGAGTTACGAAGATCTTAAATCCTATGACACTGAAATAATACAGCACAAAATCCCTCTTAAAGAAAACCAAAAACCATTTAAACAGAAACTGCGCAGAATAAACCCTGTCCAGTTGCCATTGGTTAAGAAGGAAATCATGAAGATGCATGATGCTGGCATTATTGTCCCTATTAGATATTCTGAGTGGGTATCTAATCTGGTGTCAGTTAGGAAAAAGACTGGAGAAATCAGGTTTTGTATAGACTTCAGGAATTTAAACAAAGCTTCATTGAAAGACAACTACCCTTTACCCAAGATGGATCATATTTTGCAAAGGGTGGTGGGGTCTAAAAGAATTTCTTTGCTGGATGGCTATTCAAGGTATAATCAAGTCCTAGTCCACCCTGATGATCAATTAAAGACAGCTTTTACTACACCATGGGGCACTTTCATGTATGTGAAAATGCCTTTTGGTTTAATGAATGCTGGAGAAACCTTTCAGAGAGCCATGGACATAGCATTCTCGGAAGAATTGGGCTTCTTCATCATTATCTATCTTGATGATGTAACTGTGTTTTCAAAAATAGATGAAGAACACTTAGAACATTTGAGGAAAGTTTTCGAGAAGTGCAGAAAGTTTGGGATATCTTTGAACCCTAAGAAGACTTTATTTGGTCTCCAAGAAGGTAAACTTCTTGGGCACATCATTTCAGAAGAGGGCATAAAGATTGATCCCATGAGGATTGAGGCCATATTGCAAATCTCTCATCCTCGAAACATCAAAGAGTTGCAGTCTTTCATTGGAAAGATAAACTTTTTGAGAAGGTTCATCCCCAACTTGGCCGAGCTCCTTAGGAATATCACAAACATGTTGAAAAAGGAGCAAGGGGTAAAATGGACCTCGGAAGCAAAGACATCCTTTGAGCTGGTGAAACAAGCGTTAACCAAAACATCGGTTCTCATAAGTCCTGATTTTTCAAAAGATTTTTATATCTTCTCATTTGCATCAGAACATACTATAGCTGCTGTCCTTTTACAGAAAAATCCACAAGGACAAGAGCAACCCATTGCATTCTTTAGCAAGGCATTGAGGGATGCCCCTTTGAGGTATAACATTATGGAAAAATAGGCTTTTTCTTTGGTAAAAGCTTTAAAAGACTTCAGGGTATACATCCTTCACTCACATATCATTGCCTTTGTCCCAAATTCAGTTGTAAAAGACATTCTAACCCAGGATCCAGATGGTAAGAGAGGTAAGTGGATTGTTGTTATTCTTGAATATGATTTAGAGATTAAACCCACTAAGCTCATCAAAGGTCAGGGTCTAGCTAGGTTAATGGCTGAATCAAATTGTGAAGTTCTTGATATTAATATGATTAATGCTTTGGATAACCAAGAAGAGTTCTCAACTCCCGTTGTTGAAGATCATTTTGCGAATTCTCCTTGGTATACTGATATTGTTTATGTTTTTCTTAATTTGAATACACCTCCTGGTTTATCTAAAACAAAGGCAAGATTCCTAAAGTTAAAAGCTGTAAACTATTGCATTATTGATAAATGTCTTTATTGGAAAAATGCTAGTGGTATATTTCTTAAATGTTTGCCTGAGTTTGATGCAGAAAAGATTAAGCAGGAATTCCATGAAGGAGAGTGTGGAGGCCATTTGTACTGGAAGTCAACAGCCAACAAAATTTTGAGGGTTGGTTTCTATTGGCCTACTCTTTTTCCTGATGTACACAAAATGACAACTACTTGCCATAAATGCCAATTGTTTGAGGGCAAGAGAAAGTTATTACCCCTTCCTCTGCATCCAATTACTGTTGAAGCCCCTTTTCAACAATGGGGACTTGACTTCATAGGAGAAATCCATCCACCATCCTCTGCCCAACACAGGTGGATTCTTACCGCCACAAACTATTTCACTAAGTGGATAGAAGCCATTCCTTGTAGACAGGCCAATGATTCGGTTATCATAAAATTCATAGAAACCAATATCCTTTCCAGATTTGGCTGTCCCACCAAGATCATCACAGACAATGCAGCGGCATTTGGTTCAAAGAAAATGGTGGAATTCTGTCACAAGTACCAGATAACATTGGGACACTCCACAGCATATTATCCTCAGGGTAACGGACTTGCAGAGTCTTCCAACAAAAGCTTAGTGAACATAATAAAGAAACTGTTGGAGGACAACAAAAAGTCTTGGCACACAAAGCTAATCCATGCGCTTTGGGCTGACAGATTAACATTGAAGAAATCCATTGGTATGTCACCCTTCCAGCTTGTGTATGGTACATATGCAATTTTTCCTAATAGCCTTGGTGTACTAGTTATGAAGTTAATTCAAGAGCTCCAGACTGAAGAAAATGACATAACCAGAAGAATAAATCAGACCATTCATCTTCAGCAAACTAGGGAGGAAGTGTACAACAAAGCATTGCAAAAGCAAAACAATATCAAGAAGATATTTGATAGAAGGACAAAGGCCAGCAATTTCAAGATTGGGGACAAAGTTTTAAAGTGGGACTCAAAGAGGGAGGACAAGGGAAAGCATGGTAAATTTGAAAATCTGTGGCTTGGCCCTTACTCCATTCATTCAGTTGCTGGAAACAATGCATTCTTCTTACAAGAGCTGAATGGAACAAAATTTTTTGGGGGTCCTGTCAATGGCAAGATGCTTAAGCATTACCTTTCTTAAATTATTTCATGTTTGAAGCCTTTTTTACCTTTTTTCCAATGTAAACATTTCATCCACCATTGCATTTAAAGTTATGAAAAATCAAAAAATACAAAAAACAAAGAAAGAAAGAAAAGAGGGCAGAAATGAAAACAAGAAAGGCAAAGCCCCATGCCAAAAAGAAAAATAAATTTGAAAGTGTGCAAGCTTAAATGCCACTCCTTAAAACACACTTCTAATTGGTCAAACTGTTTAATCTTGACTAATTAGCTTTCAATTTTCTGCTGATAGGGTAGCAAATTTGATTTGCCAAACTGTTTAATCTTGGCTTATCAGTAGATAGATTAGGGTAGAAATTAAGGTTCAAACCAACTCAAAATCTGAACCAAAGTTTCCAAAGAGATGACTCAAAACTACTCTAATTTCTGAGTCAAAGAAAGAAGACCTGGTTCTAATTCGCTCAAAACTTGAACCAGAAGAGAAGCAAAGATAGCTCGCCAAAAAGGAAAAAACAGAGCTGTGAATATAAGAGAAGGCCATGATAGGAAATTTTCAGATCTTAAGCCTTCTGTTTTGATTTAAAATTTTCTGCAAATAATAATCTATGTGCAGCTTGTCTTTATGCCATAGATCATAGCAAGTCAAACAACTCAATCTTGACTTGACTATTTTTAAATTTCTGTTGTAGAATTTAGAGAATGAAAGTTTGTTGGACTGTTTAATCCCAACAGACAGTAGACTAGGTAGAGAAATATCTGAGCTCAACTGTTTAATCTGATTTCAGGGAGAAATAAGGATTAGAAATAGATTAGATTTCCTGCTTTCAAAAGAATAAAATGTTGTGAATAGAGTTTGCCAATCCAAGTGCACTCTGATGAAGAAAAAATGTTAGATCAGTAGGATTGGGGTAGGTAGAAGTTGTATTGATGAAATTCATTTTTCTCTCATGACTAATATTATTTGTCAAAGGAAAGCAAGAGCAAGCAAAGGGTCAAGCACCAGTCAGCATCCCAGAGAAATCAAGTCTGAATTCTTGATGCCTTCAAGAAGGCACCATCCCCAAGTGGAGCCACTGTTAGCCACCTATATTTTTCAATTATATCAGCTGGTGGCTAAATATTATTTGCAGATTTCAAGAAACAAATTCAGGCCTGAATTTTTTGGTGCTTGAAGTCTGTTGGTAAAATCATAAACTGCTGGTTAGATCTTCATACATTTCTGTCTCCCGACCTCTAATATTCCATAAAAATCCAAATCAAATATTGCTGCATCCTCCTCCTTTTTCCCTCCCCTTCTTCCATCTTACCTTCATTTCTTTAGTTTCCTTTCATCCATAAAAACCCCACTAAACCATATGTTATTCCTTACCCCCTCATTAATCTCATTTCCTAAGGTTAAAAACCCACTTTTTTAGCCTATCGGAACCTTTTTCCTTTTTTCGAAAATCATTGAAAATCATGTAAAAAAAAACGCCTTTTTCTGTGCACTCGTTCCCAGCCCCTCAGGCTAAGCCCCTGCCTTTTCTTCCTCCACATGCCCGAGCGCCACGACCGGCCGCTCAAGTCCTAAGGTGCTAAACCGAACCGTGGTCCCCACTTCGCCCTTTTCCTTTGAAACGTTCAAAAAACCCATCTTTTATAAGGTTTGGGTGTGAAATATGAAACCACGTTTTTTATTGCCCCGAGCCTTCCCAGCCGTCGATCTGCTCCCCAGATCCGACGGAGCAGAGTACCCCACACCTGGTGGACCCCCCTTCCCCCGCGCTCGTTTCCAAATACCATGGTATACATCCCGCACCACCTTTCATCGAATGGCGGTTTTATCCCGTCGGCCAGCGATTCCACACGCTGGCCAACACGTGTCCTCCACCTCATTTCTAAAACCGCCGTCCTTTCACCTCGCTCGCGCGTTATCTATCGCCCCGTAACCCCGCAGCGGGATTCACCTCTGCTGTCGGATCTGGCCCCCCCCATCCGACGGTTTCTAATCGCCATTCCTACGCGCCCATTAATCCATCCATCGCGCGGCCAAGATTCGATCTCCGCCGTCGATCTCTGTAGATCGACGGCTTGCATTCATTCTCCTGATTCCATTGTACAAATTCCCTTTTTCTCCGCTGACTTTTCAGAACGTCCCCAACCGTTGATCGCAATACAATCAATGGCTTCGATTGCTCCATTTTTCCGCACGCCCTCCGATGCAGTTTTGCCCATATAACGCAGGATTTTCTCATTTTTATTGTATTTTGCAGGTTTTAAGGTTCTTTCGCCGTGTTTCAGGGAAAATCTGAAGGTTGAGGGTGACGACTCCCATCCTTCTGATTAATCCAGAGAATCGACTGCAGGGTGAAGAACAATGATATCAACAAGGTTTCATGAGCCTTGGTTGCTACGCGTCCCTGTAAAGCTTGAAGAATGCCGTCAACATCAACGCAGAGAAGAGTATCGGATTTTGAAGACAGAATGAACCAGAGCAGCAGTTTTGTGGATAGATTGGCGGGGATTACGGCTAAGATGGTTATCAAAAGCCTAATCCCCGGCTTAGAACACAGATTAAAGAAAAACCTAAAAGTGTTCATCAGATACGTTGCCTCCACCGCCATACTTTGAGGCAAATTGATTCCTCAACCACCACAGTGCCACCTATTGCTTCAGAATGCTCAATCAGAGGATGAATTTATTGAACAAGATCAGATATTATGCCTCGGAACAACCAAAGAAGTTATTTCTGCACTAGATTTAATGACAGAATGTTTGCAGAGTAACCCTAATAGTACGCAGAGCCTCAAAGGTCAACAAAAGCTCCCTCCGAGCTTACTTCTTAAGTATAAACACATTAATGCTATGGAACACCTGTATAATTTCTTCATCAAGCCTCCCAGGGCCAGGAAGACATTAATTCTGCATTAATTGTATTTGAGATCTTTTCACTAGATCTCACCTCCTCATCCTTCTATAAATACTCCAGAAGAAGATGAGTGAGGGGTTGGATTAGTTGGTTGTCAATGTAATTGCTGAAGTGTTGTAGCTGTTTCTGAGTGGAAAACTCTTGACTGTAAATAGTGGTTTCATGGGCTCTTAGAGCTCTGCTTGTAACAGATAGGTTAGGTTGTGAAGAGAGATGGATTAAAACATTGGATTTGAAGATTGTAACCGGTTTGAAGTAATCAATACAAGCTGATTTATGGGATCCTGGTCTATGCTGATGGTGATGTTATTCTTACTGTGAACTTGTCATTTTATTTATGTTTTCAATTTGTTTCATTTTCCACTATAAAGAACAGTTTAAATAGTGTTAGGGCCTACTGTATATCAGTAACCTTCTCTGGCTGAGAAATCTTTATTTAAATGTTTTCTTTCTGCTGTGTTATTTGAGAATGATTTAATTCAGTCTAAGTACAGAGATGTTGGCGTTCCCTCATCTTTTCGTCACTGCTGAATGTTATTTTTAAATGTTACTTTCATATATGTTGTGTAAGGAATGAATTGAGGAAATCAAAGGTTAGCCTTGAGTCCCTTTCTTGTTTGCTCAACTATTTGTCTGTTTCCCTTAGGATGTGTCAAAAGCTGACTAGTTTCAAAGTACTTATCAGATCTTGGGCCATTCTGTGTTATCTCGGTGATTGACTTGGAAGTAACTAAGTAAAGAAGAACTAAGATGAGGAGAAAGGTGAGCCCTGCCCGCTAGTTTCTGCTCCAAAGGTTGTCTTCAAGTTTCCCTTTGTTTTTAATCTGTGTTCTATCAGAAGTGTATCAAAGGCTGGCTAGTTTCAAAGTACTTACCAGATCCTAGGTTGCTTCTATGTTTTCCTTAAGTGCCTGGTCAAAGGCTGGCTAGTTTCAAAGTACTTACCAGATCCTGGGCTGCTCTTTGTTCTGCATCTGTTATTTCCCTTTCTTATTGTATCACCTCATTCCATAAATCAAACTTTAAAGAGATCCTTAGGCATAGATGACTTGCCCCATAGATTCCTCTTGAACCTGAATGTTTCAATTAAATTCTCTTATGACTCCATAGCCCAATGGATTGAAAACTTGCCATCATCTTTCTTTATAATCGAAGCTTACTCTGTTTGCTTGCAACTTCTCACCTTTGAACCTATTTGCATATAGATCTTTCCGCCTCAGACAGCAACTATGTTCAACCATCTGAGAAAACCAAACAAAACCCTTGGCCTTCATAACTAGCCTAATATCATCACCCCAAACTTCAAAGACAATATCCATCTTTGTACATATTGGAGAGATCCCTCTCCGGATTCGGGAGGGCTAGATCCTAGAATCCCAAAGTTGGTTGAAATGATGTTAACTCTGTGATCGGACTTTGCCAATCTTGCTTGTTACAGAGACCTAACACCCCCCCCTTCCCCAATCCATTGTCTGAGCATCAGGACTCTGTCCATTAGATCATCCTTGATCAGAAAACGGTCCAATCTCTTAGTGACCCTATCTTTCCCATCTCTCATGTTTCTCCACATAGGTTTCAACTTTAAGGGGTTAAGGTCCAAGAGGCTAGCTTCACAAATCCATGAGAAGAAAAAGTCCGACAGAGGGTCAGGACGAGCGTTTAGTCCTCGTGATTCTAAAAGACCAATGGATAAGTTCAGATTCCCTCCTAGGATGAGCTTTGAGGCCAAAAAAAAGGATTTGTTATGAAGAGCAGACTAGAAAACCTCCCTGTCTTGGCAAGGACCGTAGATGTTTAGGAGGGTGAAGTTGTGATCTAGATCGGGGGAGAAAAACTCGATGGCTAATACCAGACCCAGTCCCTAAGAATTTATAAGTTTTAACTTCCCTATTCTGAAGCCAATGGCTAGGCCACCAGATCTCCCTTTGGCATTGAGGCCTAAGAAGGTCCAACGAGGACACAGTTTTTCCAAAGAACATTGAGCATCATCACCAGCCCCTAGAGTCTCCTATAACATGATGACATCAGGCTTGTAGAAATCAAACAAAGCCTTGAGCGTTAGTTTTTTGGGCTTACTAGCTAACCCATGACAATTTACGAACACACTAATCATTTTTTAACCGAGCCTGGGGTTTGCGCTACTCTAAGCACCCCTGTCAAACAATGTTTTTTTGTAGTATTCCCAAATTGGAAAGTATCAATACATGAACACAATAATGGATTGAATAGTGAATAAATCAGCACATCATGATATAAGACAAATTTACAGCCATCTTTTTCAACATGTTAGAAAATAACAGGCACAAGATCTTGAATATCAAGTCACTCAAGCAATACCAAACAAGCCTCAACCAGCAAAATATGTCAATACATGAGAAATAACTACCATACAAATGCGCTTGAGTTGTGAAAACATAGTTTTATTGCATAAAATGTTGCATAAAGATATATCAATTTATATCTCCTGTTATATAGCTCCAATAATGCTGGGAGTGAAAATCTAGCCTCCTAGACACTTTTCCAAGAGAACCCAGGAAGGTTTTCTAGAAATACACCCAAATAGAAATGGTGATCTACAGCCCTAGGACTGAAGAGTCACTGTAAAATCAAGATCATGAAAAAGAAGGCTGAAATAATATATATCTGATGTAGATCTCCTCAAGGGTATCCTTCAATGGAAGGTTGAACCCTTCACCTACTAGAAAACACTCTAAAAGAGCCAATCGATCCTCCTATGAAACTGCGCTCCAAAATAACGCAATTCCTAGCTGAAACTGCATTGTAAATGATGGGGATAGGTTTGCCTAGTGCCAAATATCCAAAATTTTCTTAGAACCCCTTCTTGTTGATCTCCCAAGAGAAGGAATCCTTCCTCCTATGAGAAACTAGCTCAGAAAGTGGGTTTATCAACCCTCCACTGCAACACCCTACAACACAACACAATATCCTGTAGAAAATGCGCTGTAACTAAAGAATAAAGCTTGGATAGAATGTCGGATATGTGGAAATTACAGATTAGTACTCTCACAAGAGGCCTCTCAAGGGAAGAGGTGGTATTCCCGACTAGGAACACTGTGTGCTAAATAGCACCAGCAATCTTAGCGAAACAATTGAAGAGAGCAAAATTCTAAACAGAAATTTCAAAATAATAATCATAATCTTACCTCCTATGGTTTCCATCCTCTTCCTTATAAAAAATGTGAATCTTCTCACCTTAGGTCCCATTCATTAGGGTTTCCATCATCATGTAATCGATCTCCCTCTAAAACTGCGTTGTCTCATCATTAATGCCACTCCTTCATAACAACGTTGTTTGATTTGGTCAAAGTTGACCTATTCAACATGCTCCAGATCCTTTTCACACCTAAGGGTCCTCAATATATCTTGTATATGACCTCCATTCACACTAGGAGTGTCTTTTATTACTTCTAAGGAGATTTATGGGTATCCATGCCCTCTTATTCCTCTCTCTAAGAACAAAATCAAAAATTAATATTCCAATTAGTTGTCTGCTAATTTAGGAATATTACAGTCCTCCCCTCCCAAATGTTGCTTGTCCTCAAGAAACTGCAAGGATAGAACTGAAGAGCCTCTCCTCTTCCTCTTGTATCATCGTCAAATGGTAAGTTCCCCAAAAGTACAAGGTGTTTTCTCATGAATATGTTCTCAAGTTGTTCCTCCCATGTGTATAAGTACGCCTTTGGTGAAAAATCCAAATGGCTCTCATCATGAAAAAGTGGGATATCCATGGAAGAAACTATATGTGGTCTAGAGGCCTTTTTGAGGGATAGAATCTGAAATATGTTGGGAACCATCATCACAATGTGAAGCCTCCTTCCCCAAGCTATCATCCACAAAAATTGAGTCACCCTCCAACATGGTAACTCCTGAAACATCTCCTCCACATTAGGCTCCTGCAAAGAAGGTGGGTTGCATAGCTGAATATGATGGATCAAATTTTCCATCCCCTGCTGTCTCTTCCTCCACTTATGATAAGTGTAGATACGCTGTTCAATATGGGCTGCAATAATGTTGCCTTAATGCAGCAAAAAGGCAATAAGATCCTCAACGGTCCACTCTTTGGTTCTTCCCCAAATCATCCCATATAAAATGAATATGACATTATCATTATATGGAACCCAAATGAGAGAAATACTGAAGGTTTTACATAGTTATGGAAGGCACCAATAGTTTCTCAAGTAGTTACAGCACAGTTTTACCAACTGTAGTTTAAGAATATGATGTGGCAAGTTGTCTTCAAACAATTTTCTAGTTGTGCATGTCATCTCATCTACTAGTAAATAGTACATGCCATTGTATATCACATGAGAATACAGGAAAAATTACAACACTTTCCCAAATCCATACAAGAAATGACTATCTTCATCATAGATGTTGGTCCAAAAATGACCATGAATCCCAAATAGAGGCTTGCCCTCTTGTGGAGAAATGCCCTGTAGAGATATGGTAAGAGAATGGAAATATTGCTTTAGATGATCAATAAATTAAAAAACATATTCATTACCATGTACTAAGAGTAAACTGATACAAAGGTTGAAGAATAATCCTTCCATAATGGTACAACATATATCCATGGAAAGGAATGAACGATGTTCTGTATGCAAGGCATTCTCCTTATACTTGGGGATCCACGTCAAGAAGATCATATCATGGTAATATATGTCCCCATCCACTACTCCATCACTCTCATATTCTACTTATTCATCAAGTGCATCATATGTGAAGTGATCTTGGGAGCACTCCATCAACAAACCCAAGCTACCAAGTGACACGATGTTGACCTTTAGGACAAGGCTCTTATCATCTCATAGCTCCATCCTTTGACATACCACTTGTCAAAGTCATCAATAATAATGCTGCTATATATGGGAGATTCCTTCCAAAGTGAAAGTACGTCTTGATCCTCCTAGGCTAAGGATTAGCCCCTTTGCACCATGATAGTGCCCTCACCTACTCCTGCAACATTATGCAAAGTATGGAAGAAATTCAGTAAATAGTTTTCCATGAACATCCAAAGCAAAATCAAATCTTTTTTCCTCCTCACACCATCACCATATAAAATATGGAGCAAAAACATGATATTTGACATGACAGATATCACATCACCCCAATACATCCAAACTCCTTTCTGCCATATGATGCAAGTGCCATGCCAAGGTTCATCCACCAAACAACTCTTTAAACTAGAAGGTGTCATATGATGACCAAACTCTTTCAAGACTAGCCAACGCAGCCTTACCTCCTGTTGCCCTGTGTCATAGATCTGTAAGTGGTTTCCCAGCCTCTTGCTCATCAACATCACCCCTCCAAACAACGGTGATTGTCTATCATCATGCTCAAAATTGGCATCCCTCCAATGGAGAATACCATCCTCCCAAATCAGATTTATATCTTTGCATTTCATGGGATGTTGAAATGAAATCTCCTGGAGATCTCCAAATTAAGACCACTCCTCAATGACCAAGTTGATCCCATAAGTATCCAAATATACTGAAGGAAAAATATTCTCATTAGGAAATGAAGTTCTCATCAAGGAAGATCCATCATAACAATGGAAAATAAGATGTCTCTCATCAACCATTTGCCTATCCTCTGCTATACATGTAGAAAGGTCATCAGAATGCTCTAATAATGGTTTGGCCCCAAACCCAATAATGTTGCTCAATGATAGCACTGTTGATCTCCATAATGATGCATCTGCTATCTCAAGATCATGCTCAGTACTGAACACATAGTTCTCCATTTCTCTGCTTAGGACAATGTTCATCCCCTCCTCCAAAATTCTACACTCCAACCCCAAGAGTCGTGTAAAGCTAAAAAATGATATACTGATGGTAGGCTCCCCCTGCCAAACCCACATCTCCATTCACTATGCATGTAAGAATTATTTCACCAATTTTGTGCTCAATACAAATGTCAATCTGGGCGAAACTTAAAATATATATACGAAAGATTTTATATCTCAAATATGATATTTGAGATATTAAATTAAGATTCTCTTATGGTTATAAAACCACAATCTCCACTATGCATAAAAAATGGACGCACCAAATTATAATCTCTTATCTGGCAATTTAAATGTGCAAACTTATATTTCAATTAATCCCCAAATTGACAAAATTTAAGGTCTGCGGAAGCTATCTTTCTATATTAAATCTGTGACTAGAGCCATGTTATAAAAATTGTTTCTTAATATTCGAATTGGCCATTCGAATCTCAACTAACTCAACTTTCGATAACGAACACCATTTCATTATTTAGTTGTCATATGAATTATCCATTTAAAAATTCATACTCCAACTTGACCTTGATTTAACCACAAGAATCGAACTTCATATGCGACCACAACCTCCAGTTAAAGTTAAAAAAAATCTTTGGTCAAGACATAAATGAATATGCCAACACTTACCATTCACCATACATACTCACAAATCCACACGTTTTTTTGGAACACTACTCATTCAATTAACGTTCAAGCCAGATATCAACACAGTGTTTAAAAGTCTTCGACCTTGGATTAGAAATCAAACCACCTGCATAATTTAAATGGACTCTCGATCCCACTACATATGCAACTTAGCTCTCCATCTGATGGTGATCACACCGCACCCATCAATCCGATGGTTGTCGCGTAACACAACTGCTCACTCTTTAACTTTCCAAAGGCACGCGATAAAAACGGTTTTAAAATACCGCCTTATGCCATGTGTTGGACGTTGACCAATATCGCGTTCCGAATTGTAAAAAAACTTGCCACTCTTGAGACCATGCGATACTGCCGGTTTAGATTCATAAAAACCGCTCACTGAAAACCTCTTCACGATTTAATGCGCCTCTTTATTAACCTCTGTTTCATTAACATTTTAATACGGCACTGTGATACAATTCCATCGTTATGAATATAATGAAATCCTCATGCGTGGCTTCAAAGCCAGACTTCTATTCACTGTATATACACAAATCGATGTATGAATCTCCTCTGAGATCGAACCTCCTCACATCTTTCAAGACCAAACCCTCATTACATAGATTCGAGAGTTATCTCTCTTCCAGCCTAACGATTAATCTACGACCGATGTATACAGAATTACCATCAGTATTCCATATTAACACACACATTCAATAAGTGAATGTTCCCACTTGCACCATACATCTTCGTTACAAATGTGGCTTGTCAATTTACTCAGTATTTCCAAGGATATATAAATGAACCCTTCAATTCCACTCTATTTCAATCCATCATATGGAATCTCTCAATTACATACTGAAGGCAATTCAAAACCAACACAGAGTTTCATCATGGTGTCATGATGGAATTCTACAAATTCTTTACATAGAATTCAATCGGTCCGTATACACATAATTCAGAAACAGATTCTTTAACATATATAAATAAAATCATTTACAAAACTCCTTGTCTTTGGCCAGATCTTCAAAATCAAATGGCCCTTTTAACTGCCCATGGGCTTACAGAAACTTTTTTTCCTACTCCCACTTCGTCTCTCCAGATCTGATGATATTTTCTAAGGCCGTTGAGGCTTACATTTATATATAATATTAATGAATCGATTCAGCTCCCTTACAGCTTGACAAAACTCTTCAAATCCTCAAGTTCTAAATCTAGACCAAATCCCTATAATTGCTGAAACTAATTCTAATTTTATTCCTAAATCTGAACTATCTCTTCATATTCCAAACTAATCAAATTCCCTCATGTTCTCCAATAATTTGGGAACATTTACAATTTATCTCCATATTTTATTTAAAATCACTCAAATTATTTAATAATTACATAAGCAAGTAAAAATATAAGATCCCCCTATGTCTATGAAAATACAAAGTATTTTTCGGAGCCTAATGCCCCTGCATCAGACTCCCAAGGTTAGAAATAATCATGATCTCCTGATCATGTGCTTTCAGTCCTTGTCTTCCTAGATCCCACACTTTGTTCTGGAACTGATCATACGCTACAATATTCTTCTTCTGCACTTCTCCAGGCTTCCATATCTTATTCTACATCTTCCCACTTGCTAAGCGTTCATAGTATGTGACTGTCTTTCTTTTGTTGTTGCTGCTTCTTTGTTTTCTTGTTGTTGTCTTCTTCTGAGACACCTTGACCATCATCTTTCTTATCAATTCAATTTCATTATCTAATATGTCTTCTGACTGCTGAATACTTTTTCCTCTTGATTGCTAAACTCTTACTCTTGCTTGCTGAACTCTTACTTCTGCTTTTACTCCGGCTCTTGCTCTTAATTGATGAGCCCTTGTGACCACCCTATCATCCATACCCTCTTCTTTTCTGCAACACTAAAACTCTTCCTGATTGTCATTTATGAAAATTTCTTCATTCTCTACATTCAACAATTCCTTGGACTAGTATTTAAATTTCCAGTCACTGTCATCATCTCTTTTCCTCTTCTCCTGGACTAAGCATTCTTCAATATGTCCATCAGTACCTGCAATCATAAAAAAAACATCAAAAATATAAAACCTTTATGTCTCTTCTTCCTTCAGAAACACTTTAATTTGCTTCTCTGACATTTCCTCTGGCAACATTTCAATTTGTTGCTTTGACATTAGCACATTAGTATGTTGATTCCAATTCTTCAAATAATTTTTGATACTGTCAGCTAGCCTCTCTTTTGCATCATCCCTCTCAAGGATTTCTCTCTGCTTTGGTTCATAAAAATGAAATTTTTCATTCTCACTCAACTCTTCCTTTACACTCTGAACACTTTTTCTCTTTGTTTCTATCCTCTTCTCTAGAACACTTAACTCATGCCATAAATCTATCATCTCATCTGAGAAAACATTTATACAATCTTCACTACCTTCACAAGCCAAGTTCCCTATTGTCACCATCTCTTCAGCTTTCATCAGAATAGAATTCTGATCTCCCATCTCTATAATAATTTCAGTTGTATATCCATCACTTTTCACTTGGCCATTTAATAAAATCAATTTGTCATTATCATCATTAACAACAAATTTATCATCATCAAACACAACTTCATTGAAACAATTTCTTTCATAAAACAAGGAATTTATGAATTCCTTTTTTTGCAATAATTCAATTTGATCTTCCTCTAAAATATAATCATCATCATACTTTGCTTAGCAACTTTCAGCTTCAATGAATACAATTTCATCACATGAACTGTCTTCTTCAATACCTGCATTCACACACAACTTGTCATTTGTAAAACCATAAGACCTCACGGCCTCATTTGATGATTCAATCATCAAATCCTCCTGTTGTTCCAAGTCTTCTATACACTCTAGAAATTCTTCAATGGTCCTCTCTTTAATTTCTTCAAGTTGTCCAATTGACTGCTCAATTTCTAGCTTTTGGCCATCATCATAAGTTAAATCTCCTCTGCTTTCAATACATTGAAAAGTAGAACTTTTCTCTAACTGTGTATGGACATTTTCAAAATATCTGGCTCTCTCATTTTCTTCATTTGTGACAATATCAGTAGTTTTTCCCTCTCCACATGTTCTTCTTGCAAACATACAAAATTTGTTAGATGTAAATTCATTTGACCTCTTGGTCTCACTTGAATTTTAAATCTTCAAGTCTTTCTCCAAATACTCAATCATTCTGAGTAATCTCTCTTTCTGCTGAGCATGTATCATCTGCTCTTTCTTCATCTGTAGCATGTGCCACTTTATCTTCCTTCTTATAAGATAACCACATCTTTGGTATTCTATCATCATCTTCAGTTTGTTGAACTGCTCCCTGATCTTAGCTACCTCTTTCTCATACTCTTCCTTCTTTAACTGTCTCTGTATGCCAGATGTCTTGGCATCCTCTTTATTCACCTTCATTCTGTTGTGGTATCTCTCAGAACCTCTGTCATCTCTGCTATGACTATCGATAGCCATCTTCTCCTTCATGATTTCTCACTCATTCATCATGGGCTGCACTGAAACCTCTGCAATAACAAGTCCTCCTTGTTACAACTTACCTCACCAATCCTCTCTCTAGACTTGGTCTTTTGGAAAGTACTGGTCCACTATGTCTAGAACATCTTTAGCATTCTCTCTGCTCCTTCAGGCTTCACTCCTCTACACCCTTTCAAGAACACATCTGTTCTCTTTTCATCCAACCTCTGTTGGAAATTCTCCAGGTTTTGCCACACTCTCTTTTCTCTTTAGAAAACCTTCATTTGCTTCCTTCATCACTGCTTTTAAAATTTGTGATCTTCTTGATGAGATGCTCCTCAATTATCTACAATCTGCATTATGTCAACAAAATTTTTCAAACAGAATAAAAAATACCTCACCTTCAAGGTTTGTTCAACATCCATTTGTAATTGCTTCTACAATTTCTTCAATACTCTACTGCACTGCATGTTGTCCTGTCAAATTTAAATCTGATCACTTTGTCATCACCTTGTACCTGTGTTCACATCTTCAGAACATAACTGGACAATCTTCAAAGTACATTTTCCTTCAAATTCAGATTCTACAAATCTTAATACCTTCACTGTACACCTCTTCAAATCTGCAATCACTCTTAAACAAATTTTAAAACTTCAAATTTTCTCATTTCCTTTACCAAGCATGTATTTCAAAAATCAATTTTCAAATGATCTATTCCAGCTCTGATACCACTTGATGGTAGTCTCCCCTAGCCAAACCCACATCTCCATTCACTATTCATGTAAGAATGCTTTCACCGATTTTGCGCTCAATACAAATGTCAATCTGGGAAAAACTCAAAATATATATACGAAAGCTTTTATATCTCAAATCTGAGATTTGAGATATTAAATTAAAATTCTCTTATGGTTATAAAACCACAATCTCCACTATGCATAAAAAATGGATGCACCCAATTATAATATCTTATCTGGCAATTTAAATGTGCAAACTTATATTTCAATTAATCCCCAAATTCACAAACTTTAAGGTCTGTGGAAGCTATCTTTATATCTTAACTCTGTGACTAGAGCCATGTTATAAAAACTATTTCTTAATATTCGAATTTTCCATTCGAATCTCAACTAACTCAACTTTCAATAGCGGACACCATTTCATTATTTAATTGTCATATGAATTATCCATTTGACAATTCATACTCCAACTTGACCTTGATTTAACCACAAGAATCGAACTTCATATGCGACCACAACCTCCGGTTAAAGTTAAAAAAAATATTTGGTCAAGACATAAATGAATATGTCAACACTTACCATTCACCATACATACTCACAAATCCACACGTTGTTTTGGAACACTACCTAATTCAATTAACGTTCAAGCCAGATATCAACACAATGTTTAAAAGTCCTCGACCTTGGAATAGAAATAAAACTACCCGCATAATTTAAATGGACTCTCGATCCCACTACATATGCAACTTACCTCTCCATTTGACGGTGATCAAAATGTACCCATCAATCTGATGGTTGTCGCGTAACAAAACTGCTCACTCTTTAACTTTCCAAAGGCACGCGATAAAAACAGTTTTAAAATACCACCTTTTGCCACGTGTTGGATGCTGACCGATATCGCGTTCCAAATTGTAAAACAACTTACCACTCTTGATACCACGCGATACTGCCGGTTTAGATTCATCAAAACTTCTTACTGAAAACCTCTTCATGATTTCATGCGCCTCTTTATTAACCTCTGTTTTATTAACATTTTAATATGGCACTATGATACAATTCCATCGTTATGAATACAATGAAATCCTCATACGTGGCTTCAAAGCCAAACTTCTATTCACTGTATATACACAACTAGGTGTATGAATCTCCTCTGAGATCAAACCTCCTCACATCTTTCAAGACCAAACCCTTGTTACATAGATTCGAGATTTATCTGTCTTCCAGCCTAACGATTAATCTACGATTGACATATACAGAATTACCATCAGTATTCCATATTAACACACACATTCAATAAGTGAATGTTCCCACTCACACCATACAGCTTCGTTACAGATGTGGCTTGCGCATTTACTCAGTATTTCCAAGGATATATAAACGAACCCTTCAATTCCACTCTGTTTCAATCCATCATATGGAATCTCTCAATTACATACTGAAGGCAATTCAAAACCAACACAGAGTTTCATCACGGTGTCATGTTGGAATTCTACAAATTCTTTACATATAATTCAATCGGTCCATATACACATAATTCAGAAATATATTCTTTCACATATATAAATGAAATCACTTACAAAACTCTTGGTCTTTAGCCAAATCTTCAAAATCAAATGGCCCTTTTAACTGCTCGTAAGCTTACAGAAACTCTGTTTCCTACTCCCACTCTGTCTTTCCAGATCTGATGATCTTTTCTAAGGCCCTTGAGGCTTACATTTATATAGAATATTAATGAATCGATTCAGCTCCCTTACAGCTTGAAAAAACTCTTGAAATCCTCAAGTTATAAATCTAGACCAAATCTGTAAAATTGCTGAAACTAATTCTAATTTTATTCCTAAATCTGAACTGTCTCTTCATATTCCCAACTAATAAAATTCCCTCATGTTCTCCAATCATTTGGGAACATTTACAATTTCTCTCCATATTTAATTTAAAATCACTCAAATTATTTAATAATTACATAATCAAGTAAAAATATAAGACCCCCCTATGTCTATGAAAATACAAAGTATTTTTCGGAACCTAATGCCCCTGCATCATATACTAGGATGACTGTATATCTCCTCCTTGAACAAATGAAGGGTCCTCAGTGCAGTGATAGTATATGGCTCCAAATCAGCAATGTACTTTGACCCTGGGTCATGCAAAGATATATTCCCACAATCCTCCATATGATGTGCTGAAGTAACAGAAAATGGAAACATATGCATACCTTGGTAAAGCTTGGGAACATCTTGTACTGCTACAAGGGTTCCTCCTTCCAGTGTGATGGCTTCCCTAACTACTGATGATGATGGCTACTCTTCTATGGCTGCATGAGAACTGATAAAAGTCTCCTCCTCATTCATCTCCAGAATAGTGCATGGGACTCTAAATGTGAAGAGACCAAGACCATTTTACAAAGATGCAAGGGTTCTTTCCCCTGATGCAAGTTCTCCTGTAGAAAGTGGTGGTGAAGGCTTATTCTCCTATGATTTATTGTTGTCAAACTTATTGATCAACCTTTGAGAAAAATCTGCATATGTAGTCACTTTTTCATGACTCAAATGGCTGAACCACCAAATGTTTGCTTCACCCTCAAGGTGCAGTGCTGCAATCTCAACAACTTCTTTCTCTGCTACTGGATGCAGTAGGAAAAATGCATCCAAATTCATTCCCCAAGCTTTTTATATGCATGAGGATGACCCATCAAAGGTAGACAATAGGAATCTATTTCCCTTTACTCTTCTATTACTGCAAGGTCTTCTTTCCTCTTGGAGCTGAATGAACTGTCAGAGAGTTAGATTCTCCTTCAAAGCTCTAGGTTGAGACTTATATTATGCGAGATACTCACATAAAATATCATGATCTAAGTTTCCTCCATCTCCATTCCTCTTGTATTCTTCTTTAAAGGAAAAGAGCATACTATGTTTCTTTGTAGCTCTATGCAATGTCGAATCTTATTTTTGCTGATAGGAAGTACATGGACCTTCCTCATCTTGAAACCCTAATGTGGTTTCACTTATTTTCTCAATTTTCTTTGCTTGACCTCCTTGGTGAGGTCCTTCTTAGATTTGAAAAGAGATGAGATTAAACTCATTATTCCCATCATTATAATCTCTTTCTCCTTTTTCTTAATCTTCTGATAGCATAATGGTTGAGATCCACAAGCTAAGCCAAGATTATGCTCTGATACAACTGTAGTATTCCCAAATGGGAAAGCAGTAATACATAAACACAACAATGGAAATAACAGTGAATAAATCAACACATCATGATATGAGACAAATGTACATCCATATTATTTAACATATTACAAAATAATAGGCACAAGATCTTGAGGATCAAGTCACTCAAGCAATACCAAACAAGCCTCCACCAGAAAAATATGTCAATACATGAGAAATAGCTGCCATACAAATGCCCTTGAGCTGTGAAAACACATTTTTATGCCATAAAATGTTGCATAAAGATAGATCAATGTATATCTACTTTTATATAGCTCAAATAATTTTAGGAGTGAATATCTAGCCTCCTAAACACTTTTCCAAGAGAACCCGGGAAGGGTTTCCAGAAATACACCCAAATACAAATGGTGATTTACAGCCATAGGACTAAAGAGTAACTGAAAACTAAATCTCATAAAATAAAAGAATGAAATAATATATATATAATGTAGATCTTCTCAACGGTATCCTCTATTGAAAGGCTGAACCCTTCACCTACAAGAAAACACTCTAAAAGAGCCAACAAATCCTCCTCTGAAACTGCCCTCCAAAATAACGCAATTCCCAGTTGAAGCTACGCAGTAAATGATGGGGATAGGTTGGCTTGGTGCCAAATATCTAAAATGTGCTCTGAATCCCTCCTTTCTAATCTCCCAAGAGAAGGATTCCTTCCTCCTATGAGAAACTGGCTCAGAAAGTGGGTTTATCAACCCTCCACTGCAACACCCTACAACACAACACAATATCCTACAGAAACTGCGTTGTAACTGAAGACTGAAACTTTCCAAAAATTCCAGATATGTGGAAATGATAGATCAGTACTCTCCTAAGAGGCCTCTCAAGGGAAGAGGTGGTATTCGCAACCAATAACACCCTGTGCTAAACAACACCAGCAATCTTAGCTAAATAGCAGAAGAGAGAAAAAGTCTAAACCAACATATCAACATAATAATCATAATCTTACCTCCTATGGCTACCATACTCTTCCTTATAAACAATGTCATATTTCTCATCTTGGGTCCCATTCATTAGGGTTTCCATCATCATGTAATAAATCTCCCTCCAAAACTGTGTTGTCCCATCATTAATGCCACTCCTCTATAACATCGTTATTTGATTTGGTCAAAGTTGACCTATTCATCATGCTACATCCCCTTTTCACACTTAAGGGTCCTCAATCCAGCTTGTATATGACCCCCATTCACACTAGGACTGTATTTTATTCCTTCTAAGGAGATTTATGGGTCTCCGTACCCTCTTATTCCTCTATCTAAGAGAAAAATAATAAATTAACATTCCAATTAGTTGTCTGCTAATTTAGGAATATTATATTTTTACTGTCTACGATATCCAACATGACTTTCACCTGGGCTTTAGAAAGGTTTTCTTTCCTCCCCATTTGTTTTGGCCCATGAGGGGGTCGCCCGAGATGCCTAAGCCCCCAAATACAGCCAAAAGAGAGTCCTTTCAATCTCAAGGGCGGAGGTTATAAGGGCTACAGGAGGGCGTGCAGGGAATTGGGAAGGGAAATAATGGTACTTTCTGAGGGGATACAAGTTTGGGGTTCAACACACTGTGTAAAAAAAAAATGTGAAGGCCTAGAGGTACCAGGCTCTGAATCATATGCTATAATTTCAGAGACATAAACATAAAAAGAAATGGGGGGTTGAGAGAGGGCACCCTCAGGTCCTTCCGCAGCATTAGTCTCTGAGTCCATCTGGGTTGGAGCTTGTTCTAAGGTTGCCTCCATATCTATCTCCATATGTTTCCTTGTCTCCCGCATCGGGTGTTGAGTTTTGTTACAGGACAAATGACCTCCTCATCAACTCAGAGGAGAAGGTAACGTGGAAGAAATAAAATGACCTAGACAAGATCCATTTTTTCCAAGGTAACGCACCCTAGAAACAGCTAGGTAAAGCTATAACACACCTAATCCATGCAAAGGGAGCGTTGATGCCTAGGGTAATGCGTTGTCTTGAAGGGTAGCGTTATCCTTGTTTGAATGTGAAAAGGGAAATATCTTTCGGAAAAATGACTGGCATTTCCAGCTTTTTTTTAAAGAGAGTTAGCTCAAAATGGAAAATAAATGGCACAAAACTTTTATTAGGCATTGACAATCACAACTAAACTCATATGGAAGGCAGAAGCAATGAATGTTGGGAAAAATACTGAGAGGGGGGGGGGGGTGAATCAGTATTTAGAGCTGACAATAAAACTTTTCACTTTTTTTTATACGTTACTTTACTGAACCCAACTCGCATATAAATGTGGATATCCTTAAGAAAACTTGTATATGTACAGAGATCTTATTATATGTTTAATTATTTACATAGATTATTGCATCATTCATTCATCAGATGTTTGGAAAGCAGTAAGCATGAGAAATAGTAACATAATCAACCATCACACACAATCAATACACATGAACACCAGTATTTAAGGTGGAAACCCAATTCGGGAGAAAACCACCGCTGCTGTCGTCTCTGTCTTCAATATTTATTATAAAGAAAACATCTTACAATTTTGTACTGGCGCAGACTTATACCAGCACGCAGGCATCCACCTGCAGAAGGCTACAACCTTCTCTCGTTTACTAGCCTCTCCTGGAAGGAAGCTACAACCCCCTGCTCTCGTTTACTAGCTACCACTGGAAGGGAGCTACAACCCCCTCATTGAAGGTTTCGACCCTCGGCACCATTGTGGACCACGTTTCATCAATTTTCATATTGGATCCAACAGCTCTCACACAACATAACTTGTAGGCCACTTTTCATCAAATTTTCAGACTGGTCTTCATCATTTCTTTTTCTGATCATCATAGAGATTCATCATTTCTAGATCATATCCATAGGTGCATCATATATGCAGATCTATCAGAATTTAATCTTGCAGATATCTCTTAAAGAGATTTATTTGTTATCAACCCCTCTACATGCATGCCACGTACTCTATTCCTCTTCTCCTTATATAGTTTTTACCTTTAGAAAAACCATGAGTCAAAACCACCAAACACTGATGGTATTCCTTCTTTTATTGGAATTTTATTTATCAAATTCGTGGAATTTGATAAATAAAAATTATCGACACCCTTTGGAAATTTATATAATATAACTTTATATTAATAACCTGCTCTTTTATCTAATGGCTTTTAAAATACCTTAACAACAAGAAATATAAATTAAACTGGGGCCTAGCACTAACAATCGACCCGATCGGAGGGCTCACGTTTCATCGCACCGCAACATCCAATCCGACGGATATGGCTCGGGCAACTTGCACGGGTAATATCGTACGATGGTGCACTGTAATTGGGTTATCCTTCGCGCATCTTCCGACCACAGCCACCGTCTGATGGCATGTTCCCAAATCAATGGTATGTATCAATATCGCTGGGCATCCTGGGTCGAACAATAATGGGCGATGGCGTGCAGTGACAAGCGGTTTTCCGTGGGTCCACCTCACCACGTGTTGAATGATCTATGGAATCTCTCCCAACTCCTCAAATACCGCTTGCCCATTGAGAGCGGTGCGATGAAAACCGGAAGCCACCTGTACTGTTCCTCCTTCATGGTTCCGCCCTTCTCCTCCTGGTTCCGTCCAACTTTGCGTTTCGTCTTCCGATATGAGATCAACGGTTAGCGGGAGCACAAACAGCCCGGCGGTTAACATGGAGGGGTGCCTCCGCAGTTGACCCGATCATCGGGCATTAACCATAGATAAACGGTCACGATTTATTGTGGGATCACACCCCAATAGTTTTGAACCAGCGGAGGAGTGCCTCCGTAACCACCAGAAGAGAGTGTCACCACCGAAGTGCCACCACTGCCGCCATCAAGTTTCCGCTACTCCATTAATCTGCGCCATCTCCCATCAACTGCCTCATCAGATACAAAGTATCATTCAAGCCTT
Organism: Pinus albicaulis; assembly: GCA_034641835.2. Lineage (NCBI taxonomy): Eukaryota > Viridiplantae > Streptophyta > Pinopsida > Pinales > Pinaceae > Pinus > Pinus albicaulis. The sequence continues at coordinate 1,095,142,564 of CM076575.1, read as the reverse complement.
CCAATTTCACAGGACATCATTCGACTCCATTACAGATATTATTCACGCAGAGGTTCAAGGGATTCCACACAAGAATTACATCAGTTAATACACATACACATATCCCTAACTCTGCAACAATGATTTCATTCCTCTCCGGGCACCGTAGGTATCGTCTGCCCATTATGAAATTGGCCACACAGGTCATATATATTCCAGATTTACTCAACCATAATTAACACAATTTCACAGTTCTTCATCAACATATACAAATGAAATCAACTATAAAACCCTCCTAGTCTTGGCCAGATATTCAATTGGTCCTTCAATTTATTTCCTTGTCTCTCCCTAGCAGCTCTCCCTTTTTCCATCTCCTTTGCAAACTGTATTAAACCCCTAATTCAACTCCACTTCTCTGTCTCTAATTCCTCTGTTGCTTCTGCTTCAATTCCTCTATTTCATCTGCTGCCTCTTCTACCTCTCTGTCTCTTTTGCCTTATGGATAGTTTAGGTGCTGCTCCTGTCTTTGCCAATTCCTTTGCCATCAATGACAACATTTCCAACAATCTCCCACTTTGCATTGATGGCAATACATATCTTCTGTTTGTCTTACAAAAGCCACCCCTTTTTGCTTTTCCTCCCCCTTTGACAGCAATGGCAAAGGGTTGATCAAGATCCTTTGGACCAACAAAACTATGCTCCCCCTGAGATCATGCATATTTCATATGGAGTTTTATCGCTGTATGTGCTGCTTCTCCCCAAAATGAGTCAGGTGTTCTGGAATCATCAAGCATAGCTCTTGACATTTTTTGACTTGTTATATTCAAAACTTACTCTCAGCAAATAG